>NW_026482737.1:0-14505 GCF_026875155.1 Cherax quadricarinatus
AAAGAGGGAGTTTTTTTTCCCATAAATGGGGCCTTAGACAAGGATGGGGTCACCGGGGTTGTTCAATATATTTAAAGGGGGGTTGTAAGAAAAAAAATGCAAGGGTTTTGGAAAAGAGGTTGAGTTAAAAATAAAAAATCACACAAAGTGAAGTTGTCACAGTTGCTCTTTGTTGATGATACTGTGTTTTTGGTGATTCTGAAGAGAAGTTGCAGGGGTTGGTGATGAATTTGGTAGGGAAAAAAAGAAACTTAAAGTGAATAGGGGGAAAGAAAGGTTATGGGGATAAAAAAAAATTTGGGTGATGAAAATTAAATATCAATTGGAGGAGAGAGTAGGGAGGAATGAATGAATTCAGATATTTGGGAGGGGGACGGGGTCAGCGGAGGGTCTAAAAAGATGAGGTGAACAAGAATTGATGAGGGGGAAAAGGGGTAGGGGTGCACTATGACTGTGGAGAAAAGAACTTTGTCCTTGGAAGCAAGGGGGGAATTTATGAAGTATTTTAACCAAACTTTTTTCATGGGGTAAGCAGGGTGAAAAAATTTTTTGCAGCGGGAAAGCGGGGGCGGGAAAGATATCATGTCTGGGGGCAAGTTTGGTGTAAATAATGCAGAGAATTCATAGTTTTGGAAGTTAGGAGGAGGTTTTGGGATTGCCAAAACTTTTGCCCGGGGGCTGAGAAGGGGTTGTTGAGTGGTTCAGACAGTAGAGAATGGAGCAAAACAGAATACTTCAAGAGTGTATCAGTCTGTATGGAAGGAGGGGGGTGGGGTGGGCCCAGGAAAGGTAGGGAGGGGAAAGGGGTTTTCTGTGAAAGGGCTTGGACTCCACGACACGCGGGAGCAGTTTGATAAAGTGAATGGAGAAAAAGGGTTTTTAAATACTTACGTGCTGTTGGATGGAGCAAAATAAAATTTTTGAAGGGCAGGGAAACCGGGAGGCCGGACTTTTGTCCTGGAAGGGAAGTACAGTGCCTGCACTCTGAAGGAGGGGGGTTAATATTGCAATTTAAAACGTGTGTAAAGCACCCTTCCGCAAGACAAGATGGAGTAATTAGTAAAGTTTTTCTTTTTTTTGGGCCAAACCCCGCCTTTGGGGGCAACACCAAAGTGTTAAAAAAAAAAATAGTCGCTGAAAAACCCCGGTAAAGGATATAGAGTTTTTTATTGAAAGAATTAAGAGTAAGACGGAAATAGGGTACAGATAAAAGGAGCTTTAGGGAAAAAATAGGGGGGGGTACAGAAATTTTTACAGGGGAAAATAAAGTGAACATATTTAATAAGCTAAGAGGTTTTTGTGGCATTTTTGGGTTTTAAAAGGTTATGACAGGGGGGATAGGGGGCCCTTGTGCGATGTTGCAGTGAGGGATAGAGGAGGTTAATGAAGCAATGAAGAGTTTTTTCAGGGCATTAGGCTCAAGTTAGAGTATGTGGAAAGAGGGGGACATTTCCCATAAAAATAGGGCCCTTGAAAAGGATGTGTATGTCCCCTTGGGTTTTTTCAATATATTTAAGAGGGGTTGTAAAGAAGTAAAAAGCAGGGGCTTGGGAAAGGTGTGGAGTTAACGCTTTGACTGTCGCGGCCGATAAATAAAGTTTACAGGGTTTCCCGGGTTTTTCGTAATATACTAATAAATTCTAGCGGCTTCAAATCAACCGGAGAAAGCTGGGCGGCCCACATGTAGAGAATGGTCTGTTGGCATTTTGTCCAAAAAAAAAAAAATCCGGGGCACGCAGTGCATAATAAAAAAAAAAAACCCGACCGTTTTTTTAATTAAAATGCCATTTTGGGTCTTTTTTTGTATTTTTATGGTTGAATTCCTCGTTTTCTTCGTCTCTTTTTGAGGGAAGGGAAAACTTTATAGAAATAGGGGTGATTTTGTTTGATTTTACATAAAAAAACCCTAAAATGGAGCCAAAGTAGGGAAATGTTTGATTTTGCCAATGTTCCGAAGCAAACAAAAAACCATTGTCAATAAAATCCAACTCCATTCTAATATCAGTAATGAAGGGTTTGATGTTATTAACAATTTTTACGTATTGCATAGCTGTAATAGTTTTTGTTTTTTTTTTGAATTAAAATGAAATAAAAGCAAGAAAATATCAAGGGGCCGGGGAATATGACGATGAACAAAGAAAATGTTATTTTAGACCGGAATGCTACATTTTTCTTTCTGGGCCTTTATTTTAAAATTGTCATTTTTTTTTAGTTTTGTGAAATTTGGCCAAATTGCAAATTTCTGACCACTTTACGTGGACCCCCCGCATAACACACCCAAAGCGCCCAAATTATGTAAGTGTATTTATGTAAGTGCTTTTTGTACGGTATGTTTGGGGGTCTAAAAGGACAATCTACTTCACAATATTCCTTATGGAACAAATTCTATACTGCCCTGAACATACTTCGGGAGTAAAAAAA
Organism: Cherax quadricarinatus; assembly: GCF_026875155.1. Taxonomy (NCBI): domain Eukaryota; kingdom Metazoa; phylum Arthropoda; class Malacostraca; order Decapoda; family Parastacidae; genus Cherax; species Cherax quadricarinatus. Next base: position 2,422 of record NW_026482737.1, read on the forward strand.
TATCTTTAAACGGGGGGCCCACGTTTTAGGTAGTTGAAATCGAAAAAGGGGCAGTTCTTGTACTCAATCGATAGAAAAAAATGATTCTAAACAAATCGCTATATTGGGGGGCACTGGCAAGGAATTAGCCAAAAAATGGGGCTCAAGGTGGGCAAAATTTCCCGTTTGTAAAAAGCGCCGAGGCGCTAACTTCCAGAGCTAATTCCGTCAGTTTTCCCTCAATTTTCTTTTTTTTTTTTGGTGTCTTTACAATGGGGGAAAAGATTCCTATCATTTCATAAAAAAAAAATTTTTTTTTTTTTTTTTTTAAAATTTTTGCGACACCAGGAAAAACCGAGTTTCTGGGTTCGCAGTCAAAGGGTTAAAAATAAATTCTGAACAGATTCTGAAAAAAATTCAGAGGTTGGGGGATAATTTTGGTAGGGTATGTAAAAGAAAAAAATTGAAAGTGAATACAGGAAAGAGAAAGGTTATGAGGATAAAAAGATTGGGTTGAAAGACTGGATACAGTTTGGATGGAGAAGTATGGAGGAGTGAAGTATTCAAAATTTTTGAAGGGACTGTCACAAAGGGGTCTAAAAAGTGGGGTGAATCAAGAATTGATGAGGGAAAAGGGGAGCAGTGCATTTAGGGTCTGTGGAGACAAAGAACTTTGCCCTTTTGAGGCAAAGGGGGAAAATTATGAAGTATATTTTTTACCAAGCTCTTATAGGGTGTGAAGCATGGTAAAGAATTTTCAGTGAGGAGAAGGGGGGCAGTGGGATGTCATGTCTGGGGGCCATGGTGGTGTGAAAATAAGCAAAATTCGTAGTTGGAAGTTACAGGGGTGGGGGAATTCCCAAAAAACTTTGTCCAGAGGCGAGGAAGGGTTTTGAGGTGGTTCGGACAAAAACCCTCAAATGAAACAATGTAGGGGAAAGGAAGAGGTGTGGGTCGCCTAGGAAGGGTTGGAGGGAAGGGGGAAAAGGGAGCTTTTTTTGGCATGGGGCCTGGATTTCCACAAGCATGCAGACTTTTGAAGGAGGAATAAGAAAAATGGTTTTTTAATACTTAAACTGCTTTGGGAGTGTGACAATAACATTTATGAAGGGATTCAGGAAACCCGGGCAGGCCGGACTTGAGCCTGAGGTGAGAAATACAGTGCCTGCGCTCTAAAGGGGGGGTGTTAATTTTCAGTTTAAAAAACTTACTAAAGCCCCTTCGGCAAGACAATGAGGGATGAAGAGGGGAAAGTTTTTTTTTTTCGGCCACCCGCCTGGGGGAACCCCAATGTTTAAAAAAAAAAAAATAGTCTGCTGATACCCCGGGTTAAAGTGTAGGTAGAGTTATTATTGAAAGAATAAAGATAGTGGAAATAGGATAGCAAATGAACAAGGAGGTTTTGGGATAGGAAAGGGGGGTTACAGAAAGTGTTTACTGTGAGACAATAAGGAACAGTATTTAATGGGCAAAGATTTTTTGTGGCATTTATGGATTTGGAAAAGGCGTATGAAGGGTGGAAGGGGGGCATTGGGGCAGTTTTTTGCAGGGTTAGTATAGGGGGTGGGTTAATGAAACAATGAAATTTTTTACGGGGATAGTTGGGCCAATTTAAGTAGTGGGAAAGAGGAGATCATTTCCCAGAAAAAAAGTAGGCCTTTAAATAAAGGGTGGAGTCCCCTTTTGGTTGTTTAATATATTTAAGAGGGGGTTTAAGAGAATAAATGCAAGGGTCTTGGCAAGGGGTTGGAGTTAAAAGATAAAATTCGAAAAATTTCTGAACAAAAGTTCAGGGGTTGGTGGATAAATTTGGATGTTTTAAAGAAAAAATTTTGGAAAGTGATCTGAAAATAAGGTTAGAGGATAACAAAAAGATTAGTGATGAAAACTGGTATCAGATTGGAGGGGGAAAAAAGGAGGAGGGAAATGTAATTTTAGATATTTTTAGGGACGGGCAGCAAATAGTCAAAGAAAGATGAGGGGAACAAGAATTGATGAGGGAAAAGGGGGACTGCATTTTGGAGTCTGTGAGACAAGAACTTTGTCCTTGGAGGGAAAGAGGGGGAAAGATGAAGTAAGTTTTACCCAAACTCTTATAGGTGTGAAAACGGGGGATGAATTTTGCAGCAGGGGAAGGCTGGACATGGGGGATGTCATGTCTGAGGGGCCCTGTGTGGGTGAATAAATGTAGAGAATTCGTAGTTTGGGAAATTAGGAGGAGGGCGGGATTACCAAAATGTTTTGTCCAGAGGGCTGAGGGAAGGGTTGTTGAGGGGGTTGACAGAATGACTTCAAGATGTATCAATCTGTAGTGGAAGGAAGATGGGGGAGGGGTCGGCCCAGAACGGTTGGGGGGAGGGGAAAGGAATTTTTTTGTGCATGGGCTTGGGTTTCCAGCAACTGCAGACATGTTTGATAGATGAATGGACAAATGGGTTTTTTTAAAGCTTTAAAGTCGTTGGGGTGTGAGCAGAGTAAATTTTGAGGGGTTCAGGAAACGGGAGGGCCGACTTGAGTCCGAAGAGAAATACAGTGCCTGCCTCTGAAGAGGGTGTTAATGTTCAGTTTTTATAAACTTATGTAAGGGACCTCCTGGGGAAAACGTGATGGAGTGAATGAAGGAAAGTTTGACTTTTTTGGGCCACCCTGCCTTGGGGGAATTGGGCCCTTGTGTTTTAAAAAAAAAATTAAAAAATAAGGGGGAGTGAGGGAAAAGTGGGGGGGGGGGGGGTCATACGGGAGTATATGTAAGTTTTGGTTTCGGGGGTCACCTGAACCTGTCATACCTACCTACCGCCTTCTTCCCCCCTCACTTCTGTCTCCCTCCTACCTACCCCTCCCGATTACTCCCCTTTACTCACATATTCTTAATTATCCCCTTATTCCAATGCCCCCAAAATGACAAAAAAAATGTTTATGTGGGTCTTTTCTAGGCCATCACAGGGTTGTTAGGAACCCCAGATGGGAAAAAAATAGAGATGTAAGGTCTTTTGGTTTTTTCGCGCTGCCCCATTATTGCGATACACTCCCATTTTACTTTTATCCTCCATTTTAGTTTTCAACCAGTGGGTTGGGTTTTTCTGTCAGAAAATTTTCTAAATCCAACCAACACCCCCAAATTTTTTAACAGATTAATTTTCAATTTTACACACTAATTTTAGGAAAATTTTAAAAAATTCCATTTTCAAAAGCCTGCAGCATAAGGGGTTGTTTAATTCCCCCGCATACTTTTTTTTTTTTTTAATTTTTTTTATTATGTTAACTTTTATATATTTTATTTTAAAAATTTTTGGGTTCCATCCCTAAAAAGCCTTTTTTTGCCAGTGTTGGTCCCGTAACACTACACCAAAATTTTAGTGGCTTCCAATCTTTCTGGAGAAAGGGGGTAATCCCACATAGAAAAATGGGGCTTGTGCAAAAAAAAAAAACCTACAGCACAAATGCAAATGAAAAAAAAAAACACGACCATGTTTTTTTTTGTAAAACATGACTTTTCAGTGTACAGGGATCTCAAAACCAAAGGTTTAATCCATTCCAAAACTAGCCTTTAGTCAATTGCCATTAGTTTTAATTATTTTTTTCCCAAAAAAAATTGGAAACTAATTAATCCATGTCAACGCCAAATATTAACAAAAAAATTTTTTTTAAAAATTTAAAAATAAAATACAAAGAAAACAATGACAAATAAATATAAAGGGGTAATAAGATGGATAAATGAACATTTAACATCCATTTTCCTTTTTTCCTTGCTTGGGCATATACAGACACTAGGAGGGAAGAGGAAGTCAATTTTATTATGCTTTAATATAGCAAAAACTCTCATGGCTTATTTACTATCACAATTTATTAATAGACATTAAAACAAAAATTTTTAACACTGAAACATGATACACCAAAACCCCCACTTTTGACCTGCTCGACAAAAACCACTCGCTTTCGACCATGTTTTTTTTCAATTTTTGGGAAATAAACAACTGTTTGTGAGTCACAGTGTTTATCATAAACCTTACATATAAAAAAACAGTACTAACAGCATAAAAAATAATGTAAAAAATGAAAAAACCAAAAAAACAAAAAAAATCATTTCAAAAAGTGAGCGATATTCCTAGCAAGGTTTTTACTTTGTCCATTTTACTTAGGACCCTTTTGGGGAAACCAAGCTCAGTCGAACTCGGGTGGAGGGGTATAACTTAGAATAATAAAATTCATAATTTTTAGAGGAGTAAAAGTGCAAATGTTGTTGGGTTAAAGGGGTGCCACTGAGAGAACCGTGTTTGGGCGGGAGGCTCTGCCACACCACTACCCCCAGTTAAACAATGTATTAATTTATAAAAAAAAATATTTTTCATTTTTTAAATTTAAAATAAGAAAAATTTACATTTTAATTTTAAATAAAAATATTTACATTTTTTTTTATAAATAAGAAATATTTTCATTTTAAATTTTAAAAAAGAAATTTTACATTTTAAAATTTTAAAAAAAAGTTTATTCAGGGAACACTACATAATTATCAACATACAGTATTTGTTAAATACATGGTAACCCAAAAAAATTGAAGTGACTATGTAAACCATTGGGGTCATTTTTTATTTACACTTAAAAAAATTACTTTTTATGCTTACACTTTTAAAAAATTTTCACTTGCCTTGGGGGAGATGTTTGTTAAAAAAAAAAATTTTTTTTTCTTATGAAATGAAGAGAATTTTTTCCCGATTGTAAGACACCAAAAAAAAAAAAAAATTTATGGAAAACTGATGGAATTATCTCCGCGAAATTAGCGACCTCGGGGATATTTACAAATCGGCTATTTTTCCCATTGAGCCCAATTTTTTGCTAATTCCGTTGTTTCCCGTCGACCAAACTCATAGCATTTCTTTAGTACTCCATTTTTTCATCGATTGAGTCAAGAAACTGCCCATTTACCGATTTCAACTACCCAATCATTGGATCAGAAATTTTGCAATTTAACAATTTCACGAAAATAAAAAAATAGACAATTTCCAAAATAAGGTCCAGAATGAACAATGCCAGACATTCCTGGCCATAAAATAACATATCTTGTTCATCAGTCATGTCTCCAGGCCCTCTGATATTAACTCTTGCTTTCTATTTTTTAATTTTTTTTCAAAACAAAAAATAGAAGACTTACTATTAGCAGACTACTGCAAACTGTAAAATTTGTATAAATAACATCAACCATTCATGACCTGCATATTAGAATAGTCTAGTTGGACATTTATTGGACAATGACATCATTTGTTTACTTTTGAACATTGGCAAAAATCAAACATACCTCTACTGTTGAGCTCCATTTCCAGATTCCTTTTTTATGTAAAAATCAATCAAAATCACCTTGTTTCTATATATATGTTTTCCATTCTATCAAATGAACCAAGAAATGAGGAATATACGACCATAAATAACTATACGAAAATAGACCACAAAGTTGTCATTTTAATTAAAAAAAATGGTCGGAAGTTTTTTTTTCTCATTATGCACTGCATGCTCCAGGATTTTTTTTATGTGGTGCACAACTGACTAAAACAGACCCATCTCTCGCTGTGGGCCTAACCACTTTCTCCGCTTGATTGAAGTCACTAGAATTTATGAGTGAATATATTCAACATGAGTACTTGTTAAAGACGTATATATACGGCCGCGACAGTCAAAGGGTTTAATTAGTTTTGATGGACGAAAGTGACAGAGGTTTAGGGTAGTGGAAGATAGCAGACTGGCTTTGTTCAGCGGATATACACACACATCCAAACAACATTGAGAGTTACTTTCGTGCCATTTTTCTATTTCTTACTCGCTTAAAACCCCTTCATGTCCAAGGCCAAAATCTGAAGTGGTGCCCCAGTGTTCCAAGAATTTAAAAAAAAAAAATTAGTTAATTTTTTCTATGAAATGTTTGAGAATCTTTTTTGAAGGTAACTTAAACAAAAAAGTACGAAATTTTGATGGAAAATTGACTAAAATTATGCCTCTCACCTAATTTAGATGTGTCAGCGATATTTTACGAATGCGATTTTGCTCGACTTGACTCCAATTTAGGCTCAATTACATTATTCCAGTCGACCAAATTCTTAAGCTATTTCACTATTATTACTTCTATTCTATCGATTGAGGCACAAGAAATTGCCACGTCAACTGTTTCAACACAAAATATTCCAAATTTTCAAATAGGGTCCAGAATAAACAATTTAGGTATTCCTGGCATAAACTACATTTCCTCTGTTCATTAGTACATTTGAGGCTTTACAGATAGATTCCTTTTTGTATTTTTTAATTCACATATGAATTTTTATCACACCAAAAAATAGAAGGAATTTCTGTTTATACAATATTGTAATATTGCAATAAATTTCACACCACATTTGTGAATGTATAATTAGATCAATTCAAGCTGGCGTGTATTAGACGTTGAGTCGATTTTTTACGCTTGAACTTCAGCAAAAATTTAACATTTTTGCTACTTTGAGCTCAGTTTTCAGCCATTTCCAGCAAAAACCAATGAAAATCATCTCTATTTCTGTAATATATCTTCCGTTCCTATCAAATGAGACCAAGAATCGCAAATACAATTATAAAAGACATACAAAAAACACTGCAATTCGCTGTTTTAATCGAAAATCATGGTCTCAGTTTTTTTTTCTCTCAATATGCACAATGTGCTGCAGGATTGTTTTATGTGGAGCACACAATACCACATAGATGGTATTCTCTCATATTTAGGCCCAAATGTACCACACACAGTTTATCAGAGGTTTGCTGAGGCTCATGACATCGATCTACGTTTGGACCCTGAACGTAAAGCCGTAGATCTACAGGTTGGACCCAGAAAGGGTTAACTTACTATCTACACATTTATTGCTGCTGGCACAATAGCTTTATCGATATCTTCTGCTATTAGTATTGTACATATCGTAGAATCACTGAATCCACTGCAGAAGGTACATTCTCCCCGGTCTCTCTTCCCTTCTCCACTTTGGGTACTTGCTACGAGTTATTTTTTTTTCTGAATTTTTATTGGTTTCTTTTCCTCTTTATCACAGCTGGCACTAGAAACTTCTTTGGGCCCATAGTGGCTTAATTAGTGGTTTACAAAGCACTAAAACACTGGAATAATACAAAATATATCGAAGGTGCAAGTGGAATCAACGAAACGGCTTGTAGCACTGCCACAAACTGTACCTGAAGTCTTGGAGTGGCTGGGCCACTCAGAGCTACATGGACACTTTGGATGAAAGCTTTTAGGACGAGTTTTTCACCATTGATAGAGCCAGTCTTATTGATGCCAAAGAGCACCATTTGTCAAGTTTGGCGTTATTCCCATGCCACCATTGATTGCGGCTCCACTCTTTTTTCATATGGATTTGTATTTATATCTCAGTTTCTGGTGCTCATTTGATAGAATGGAAAAATATTTACAAAATTAGAGGTTCTTTAAGCTAGATTTCATTTCACTCCGGGTTGAGAATGAGATGGAGGGCGATTTTGGAATGGTTTTGCGGATTAAAAGTAACAGTGGACCCTCCACATAACTCTATTACTCCATTCCCCTGAGAGCTCAGTGTTATGTCAAAATTTCGTTATGCGATTAATTTTGCCCCTAAGAAATAATGGCAATCAAATTAATCCATTCCTGACACCCAAAAGTATGAAAAAAGATTTTTTTACACACATGAAATATTAATTTAATACACCACAAACTTAGACATGCACAGTTACATGACACTTACCTTATTGAGGATCTTGGTGATGATTGATGGGATGGGAGGAGGGGAGAGTGTTGATGGTCTTAATGTTTAGAAGGGGAATCCCTTCCCATTAGGGCTTGAGGTGTCAAGTCCTTTTCCGGTTACTTCCCTTCTCTTCTTTTAATGCCACTAGGACCCTTCAGAGTCACTGGACTTCCTGTTGCAAGACATATCTGTCCATAGAGGTCTGGGGTACATTTCATTCCTTTATGACTTTCCTAAAGTGGTCACAACACTGTCAGTGTAACAGTTGCCAACACGGGCTTGCAACATTGTCTGAGGTGATGTTCATCCTAAAGGTTTGCACTTGAAGCCACATTTCACAGATTTCCTTTAATCATTGACGTAGGCAACTTTCCTTCAATTTCTCTCTCCCCTCACTCTGAAGCATGTTCCTCAGGCTGCCCTCTTGCAGTTGAAGATGATCTAGCCGCTCATCAGTGGAGTTCTTCATTGCTCTCCCCACCAACTCTTCCACATCCTCCCACTAACTTCCAACCCCCAAGGCTTCCTAGTGCCACAATTGATTCCTCAACTGGCATAGGATTCCCAGTTAGCCTCAAACCCTTCAAAAATCCCTTTTGTCTACACAGTCTGCCACATTTTTTTCCAAGCAGAGTTTCAAGGGTCCTCTTAAGTCCACTCCCACCCAGCCTACCTATAAGGTTTACACAATTGATGATATTAAAGTGCTCTCTCCAAAACTCTCCTTAGAGTCAATTGAGTTTTCTGAGGTCACTACAAGCACCTTTCAAAAGAGCTTTTTGTGTAGAGTTTTTGAAGTTTGCAATAACCTGCTGGTCCATGGGTGCAGGAGAGGAGTTGTATTTTGGGGGGGGGGTTTTTTTTTTGGGGTTTGGAGGCGGAAAAACATCACCTTAATGAAGCTCAGTCCCCATAAAGTTCCTCTGCCACGTCTCTAGGATGACCAGGGCAATTGTTCTAACACAGAGGCACTTAAGGTCTAATTTCTTTTCAGTTTAGGTAAATCTTCACATTGGGGGCAAATGCATGGTTTAACCATTCATAGAAAAAGTCCCTAGTGACCCATGCCTTACTGTTTCCCTCCACAGCACAAACAAATTAGCCTTGGGATATTCTTTTGCCGAACGTCTCTGGGAGTTTCCTGAGTGATACACTAATAAAAAGGCTTCACTTTGCGAATCACCACTAGCATTGGAACACATTAACAGAGTAAGCCTGTCATTTCATAGGCTTTATGTCCTGGGAGTGCTTTTTCCTCCTGAGTAAGTACGTCCTGCTTGGCATTTTTTCTTCCCAAAACAGGCTTTGTTCTCACAATTAAACACTTGTTCAGGTTTCAGACCTTCACTGTCTGTTACTCCTTGAATTCCCTGCACATATTTTTCCGCTGCTTGTGTCCGAACTAGGCAGCCTCACCATGCCTTATCACACTATGATGCCACTACCCTTCCTTAAATGTCTCAACCAACCTTTGCTGGCCTTAAATTCACTCACATCATTACTAGTTTTGCAGGCATTTTTTTAATTAAATCCCTCATGCAACTCCTACCTTTTCACTTAATATCACATGAAGATCTATCTCCTGCAATCTGTTTATTCATTTATCCATACCTATAAACTTCTCAACATCTTGCATCACTTGCGATCTCTTTTTACGAAAACACAGTTTGAACATTGCAAGACAGCTTCCTTGATTGCCGTTTTGTAGACACAATAGTAGCGATGGTTTGATTGGGTTTATATTCAACTGCCAAGCTCAAAGACACGCATAGGTAGGGGGGGGGGGACTATTCATGGGGGGGGGGGGACTTACCACATGATCTCTTCTTCATCTTCTATATGTGATGAAATTCTCACCCTTATTCCCACTGTAGGGTTGGCACATAGAAACTTTCTGGGGCTCATGATCACTTATTTTGCAGATAAAATCACCTTAAAACACTGTAATAATACGAAATGTTCCAAATTGTATGCTTGGAGTTGCCCGGAGGCGGGAGTAACAATGCCACCGGGGGAAAATTGTGAGGCGGCTCGGGCTAATTGACGCATTCGGGCAATCGTTGAGGGGGTTTTTTTAGGGTATGCGGGGCAAAACTTACAATAAAATGTTCGGTATGCAGATTAACGTTATGTAATGCCAAGGATGGGGGGGTCCACTGTTTTTTGAAAATAAAAAAATCTTTTTTTATTTTTTTTTTAATGAAGAGTACATTTTTCTATTTGTTAACAATTAAAAAAAAAATTTAGGGCCATATTCCCGGATGTAAGACTGTAAATTTGGCTCTGGGGGCCGCTTGATGGAAACAATCCTGCTGTTGCAAAAGGTTCCCAAAATTTTTTTAGTCATTTTTTTTTCTTTTACGGGGCCTTTCGGGTAACGGCACATCATAATGCCAAAACCAGATCGTATTTTTTTTGCGTAAAAAATATTGGTCACAACCCCCAAGAATCGTTTAAGGAATTCGTCATAAAGTGCCCACGCACCGAACCTAAGTGGGTATTGTGCCATTGTTCACACCATGAGGATGATTCCCCAAAGTACATGCAATATATTTTTTATTATTTTTATTTTTTTCAGTCTTGTAATGCTAAAAAAGCCACCCTGGGCCAAAAAGTTCTAGTGCCAGCCCCTTTTGTTAAAAAAGGGAAAAAAGCACTAATCAAAAAAAAAACTCAAGTAAAGTACCCAAAGTGGGTGAGGGAAAAGGGGAGGGAGAAAGTCCTTCTTCAGTGATTCTATGATATTTACAATACAAGCAACAGGGTTTAATTTTGTTATAGTGCCAGCCAGCATTAAAGTGTAAATTAACAGTTAGCAAATAAGTTAAGCGAATAAGTGATAGAAAAATAAAAAGTAACTTCCAATGTTGTTGGATTGTATCGGGCCCAAAGGAAAAAGCTTCCTGCTACATATTTCCCCTACCCAAACCTCTGCCACATTTCCTATCAACAAATTTAAAACAAAACTCTCCAGGTAGGTGAAAATTTAAAAAAGTGGTAAAAAATAAATATAATGTAAATAAAAAAGGCCCCCAATGGAAATACTGAGCCCCTTGATTTTTTTTTGGGTTTACCCTAGGTATTAAACCCTTGCTGCTATGTATGATAACTATGACATCTTTTTTGTGTATCCCTGAATAAATTATTTATTTATAAAAAAAAATATAATATTTCTTATTTATAAATTACATACATTATTTAAGTTGAATGGGTGGTTGGTTTTTCGCTTCCACCACCACCCCCATTGTAAGCTTCTTCAGTTGTTTTAAAAAACCCCAACAACAGCACCATTACTCCTCTATACATTATGACATATTTTTTTATTTAAGTATACATGTTTTATGTATTAACCCTTTTGGGTTTAAGGCCAAATTTCAAAGTGTGCAAGGGTTTAGGGAATTTAAAAAAAAAAAAAAATTATTTTTTCTTATGAAGTGATAGAGAACTTTTTGAAGGGAATAAAACAAAAAGTTGAAATTTTTATGGAAAAATTTTTGAAATTTTGCCTAGAATTTTTTTATGTGTCAGCAATATTTTTACATCGAGATTTGCCGACTTTGACTCCCATTTTAGGCGAATTACAGGGACCCCCAAGTTTCATGATTAATCCCTTTCAGAAGGCCCCCAAAATCAAATTACCCAAAGCGAAACCCTTTTTCCCATAAGAATAATGGAAATAAAATTGTTTTAGACAAAAAATAATTTTAAAAAAAAATTTTTTTCAAATTAAATAAAAATTTACATACTGAAAAAATTTTAAAAAAAAAGTCTGCATATAAAAAAAATTTAAAAACATTACACTACCTTTACAAGCTTTGGGGGGATGGAAAACAGGAGGAGGGGATGAAGAAGGTGTAATATTGTTTGGAAATTTGAACTCCTTCCTTAGGCTTAGGGTGAATCCTTTTTTGGGTTTTCCTTTTTGTTTTTTAAAGAATGGCCCGGGAACAATTGAAGTACTGGAACCCCGTTGCACAAAATATATGTCCAGAGCCTTTTTTCTGGGTTTCTTTAAATTTGTTTGAAGTGGGGCAAACAGTATTTAAGTTCCAAAACCCCTGCAAAACTTGTTAGGGGGAAGTTTTTCCTAAATGTTTGCACTTCAGTCCACTTTTCACAAATGTCCTTAAAATTTGCAACAACCACACTTTATTTCCCTTATTTCGCTATGATCGAAGTGATGTTGAATGGGGGGTTTCATACATCCTGGCAAGCTTGTAACATGCACCCCATCTCATATTTTTTCAATGATTTTTTCTTGAATTTGATATTTCCCCATTTTTTTTACCAAGGGCTTTATAGTTTCCCTGGGCCCTGGGACTTATTTAGCTGTTCAATACAAAAAAAAAATGGTTTTATT
>NW_026482738.1:0-14525 GCF_026875155.1 Cherax quadricarinatus
ATTTGGCCACACCAGGGGGGGCGCAGGAGAAAAAAAGGGGTGGGTCAAAAGGGATGGTACATGGGGGAAGCAGGATGGGTCAATAGGGGTGGTGCCCAAGGGGAAGGGAAGGGTACAACCGGATGGTACCCAAGGAGGAAAGCAGGCATGGGACAATAGGTGGTGAAGGGGGAGAAAAGGATGGGGACAACGTGGGTGGTACCCAAGGAGGAAACAGGCATGAGTACAAAGGGATGGTTCCCAAAGGGGGCACAGCATGGCAACACAGCGGGGGGTACCAGAGGGGACCTGTGGCCCCAACCCCGCGGTGGTTAAACCAGAGGAGGCACATGTTGGCAACACCGCATTGGTTACCAGAGGAGGCAATGCATGGCCCAACCGCGGTTTGGGGGACAGAGGGGGGAACAAAGCATGGCCAACCGCGGTGGGCCAGGGGGACAATTGCAGGCCACACGCGGTGGTACCAGGGAGGACACAGCAGGCCCCACCCGCGGTGGACCCGAGGAGGACAATGATGGCCACACCGCGGTTTGGTACAGAGGGGGAAAAATGCATGGCCACACAGGGTGGTCCCGAGGAGGACCCATGATGGCCCCCCAGCGGTTGGTACCAGAGGAGGACACATGCATGGCCAACCGCGGTGGTCCAGAGGGGAACATGCATGGCCAAACCCCGCGGGGGTGGTCCAGAGGAGGACACATGCATGGACAAAAGCGGTGGTACCAGAGGAGGACAGCAGGCATGGTCCACAGGGGAACCTCACACCCCGGTGGTACCAGGGTGGACACCAAAGAGGCACACGCGGCGGTACCAGAGGGGACACATGCATGGCCACACCAGCGGTGGTAACCAAGAGGGAGGAACACATGCATGGGCCACCCAGCGGGGTTGGTACAGGGAGGACACATGCATGGCCCACCCGCGGTGGTACCAGAGGAGGACACATGCATGGCCACACCAGCGGTGGTACCAGAGGAGGACACATGCATGGCCACACCAGCGGTGGTACCAGAGGAGGACACATGGGATGGCCACACCCGCGGTGGTACCAGAGGAGGACACATGCATGGCCAACACCACGGTGGGGACCAGGGAGGAACACATGCATGGGGCCCCACCAGCGGTGGTACCAGAGGAGGACACATGCATGGCCACACCAGCGGTGGTACCAGAGGAGGACACATGCATGGCCACACCAGCGGTGGTACCAGAGGAGGACACATGCATGGCCACACCAGCGGTGGTACCCAAAGAGAAAAGGAGAGAGAGTAGACCAATGGGTGGTCTCCAGGGGGTTTTGATTCATAAACAGTTCTCATAATTGACATAAAATTATTATTATTATTATTATTATTATTATTATTATTATTATTATTATTATTATTATTATTATTATTATTATTATTATTATTATTATTATTATTATATATTATATTAGTAATTATTATTTTATTATTATTATTATTATTTTTATTATTATTGTTTTTATTATTATTAATTATTATTTATTATTATTATTTAGTGTCAATTACTTAAATTTTTAATATGGAGTTGAATTTTTTACATACTGAACTAAATTGAATATTTATTTAATTTCGATCTTCACTTTTTAAAATTCTTCATTTAATTTGAACAATCATCGCACCATGCCCGGCTTCTAGGGCAGGGTAGGTGCCTGACACCATGACAAGCCATTCATTAGTGCAGGGTAGGGTCCTGACACAATGCACGGCCATTCTAGGGCCAGGGGGTAGGTGATGACACAATGCCCGGCCCTTTAGGGCGGGTATGTGCATGAGACATTGCTTGCAGCTACAAAGAATATTCCCTTTATGTCACCTTGTGCAGGGATGGGCAGACCAGAGAGGCCTAGCTTGTTGGCTAGGCTGGGGGACAGTTGGTCCCAAAGATGAGGAGGTAATTGTGCCTCCTCCCATGGGAGACTATAGGTCTCAAACCACTCCTTAAAGTGGGAGCCAAGGCCCGGGACAACCACTTGGAAAAAGGCCCGGGCCGGGTGATTACCGGCCAAATATTTTTTATTAATAAATAATTGAACAATTCTATTATTAATATTTGATGGCAATCAATTTATGCTAAATTGATAATTTTGTGTGAGTGAGAATTTTCATGAGGGAAAGGGAAATAAATAAAGTCATTTAAATTGTTATGTAAATAGATGTCTATTATGTTATGTTGGAGTGTCACTTATTTGCTCCAGTCATGGACCCAATTTTTGTATTAACCACATTATTGCTCCAGCTCCTGGTCCAATTATTCTATTTACCACATTATCTGCCTACAGATCCTGCGACCCATTATCTATTACCACATTATTGCTAAGCTCCCTGGACCAATTTCTATTTTACCACAATATGCTCCAGCATCCTGGACCAATGATCTATTACGAATAGTTTGCTCACAGATCCTGTTTACATATTTTATCTATTCTATCAAAATTATGGCTTCCAGCTCCTGGAACATGTATCTAGTACGACATTTTTTGCTTCCTGCGACTGGGCAATTTATCTATTACCTACTTTATTGCTCAATGCTCTGGACCAATTTGATTTGTCTGTCTATATTTTGATCCAGCTCCTGGATCAATTATCTAGTACTCAACATACTTGCTCCAGCTCCTGGATCAATTTATCTATTACCCACAATATTGCTCAAAGCAATAGCAGGTTCTGGGTCTTTAGGGTCACTATTGCCCCTTTAAGGGTATGAGATAACTATGCCAGCCTTCAAGTTTATGGTTAGTTACATCCTCAAATTATGGGTATGAGGCGACTTGGCCAGGCTTTTGGGTATAGAGTTTGGTACTGCCAACTATAGGGATATGAGGTGTGACTATGGCCAGTTTCATGGGTTTATAAGCGGTGACTACTGAAACTTTATGGGTTGAGGTGCTATGGCGAGCTCCTGGGTAAAGGGTGACTGCTGCCACTCTTATTGGTATGAGGAGGATATGAATTCAGGCTTCCTATGTATAAGGTACTATGCCAACTTTATGGGAATGAGATGACTATGGCTAGACTCTTGGGCATAGGGGTTACTATGTCACTTTTTGGGTATAAGGGTACTACGGCCTAATTTCCTGGGGTAAAGGGTTACTACTGCCGCACTTTTGGGTATGTAGTGATTTGAGCAGCTTTTCCTGGTTACATGGGTACTACTGTCCACCTTTATGGCATGACGGGGGATTATGAAGAGCTTAATATGTATATGTTTTACTACTGTCCACCTTTATGGTATGAAGTGACTGGCCAGCGTTATTGGTATACGGTTGTCTACTGCCCGCTTTAGGTGTATGAGGAGACTTTGGCCAGTTTCCTGGATGAGTGTGACTACTGCCCACTTCATGGGTCATGAGGTTAGCATGGCCCAGGCTTCCTATGGTATAGGAGTTAATATGTCCACTTTATGGGGGTGAGGTCACTATGGCGAGCTTCCTGGGTACAGGATTTACTTCTGCCAATTTATGGGCATGTTGGAATAATACCCTTGGATTGGGTTACATGTATTTGATCGATATTATGTATGTATATATTGTATATTAGGTAGGTTTATATTGTATATTACCTTTTATATAATTTTTATATTGCATATATTTGCGGTATAGCTAAATTCGTAAAATTATATTGCTTTATATTATTATTTTGACTTAGTTAATATTGTTAGGTAGGATGCAAACTTTCATTTACATATATTATGTGATCCTATAAAGTTCAAGTATTGATTGTCTAACTCTGTAATTTTCGGCTTGTGGCTCGTTTCCCTGCTGGCTTCTCTGTTGTGGGTCAGCTACTGTCCATGGGAGATATCACCTGGATTCCGAAGGGGGTGTATCACACCTCACTGAAGGGATTCAGTCTGGTCTAGACTCGCTTTGGTGGTTGGACGTTCATTCCAGACAAGAAGTGCTAAATCTCCCTCATTGGACATTCTTGGAAGATCCGTCTTTCTCTTATTATTGTGTGCTAGGCTCTGTGGATTCAGTCACAGAACATTGTTTAGACTTAGTGATTTTCGAGTTGTACAGGGTTGTGTTGTTGCTTAGACATTCTGAGTAACTCAGGTCCTCGAGCTGTAGCTTATGACTTAATTTGTACTGGTATCTGTGTACATGTAACAGTCGGGATTTTCTTATACTGAAGGTACTTAGTTTCAGTAGTATGGGTGTTTGTGACTTGTGGAGTTCTGCCTGATGGTCCCTATTAGTGTCGTTATATTATCTCCTTGATCCTGATTGTGTCGCAGTTGGCTTGTTATATTGCTATTGGTTAGCATTCATGTTTTTGTTCAAGCAGACTGTTCTGATTGCCACAGTCGGTCGACGACTTAGTTTATTTGAGGACTTTTTCAATCACTTGTTTAAGTTAGTCGAAGTCTGAGACATAGTGAACGACTTAGTGCACGTACACACATACAGCACGCACAACTTATTTGTATTTTGTATTATTAAAATGTTAATGTACCAGACAGTACCTTATGATTTATTAATTTGATATGTGATTTAGTACAATAATTTGTACACGAGAGAAGCGATTATTCTTATTTCGTTGATATTGATTTATTTATTTTGATATATGCCTAGACAACTTAATTATTAATAAATTTATGAAAATTTTAATTCTCATAGTTAGTTTGCCTAACCAGTTGTAATCCTGATACAGCACTAATAATTTAATTATTGAATTCAATGGATAATTGGACAAGGATTCCGACTAATTGTAAGAAAACCAGTACAAGGCTGGACTGGATACTAAAAGGGCAGTCCTTTCTAGTATTTTCAACTGGAGATCTCTAAGCTTTTTAGAATCACGTTTTTTGTAACAGGGCACATGATGGTGACTGTGAGTAGTTTCTGGATTTACAGGGTTTCTACTGCTGGCCACGTTAAGGGCATGAGGAGACTATGAACAACTTCCTATGTATAATGTGACTACTGACCACTATATGGGTAAGAAGTGAATATATCCAGCTTCCTGGGTATAGGATTAGCCCTGCCTTACCCACTTATGGGTATGAGGCGACTATGAGCATATTCCTAGGTACAGGGTTACTACAGCCCACTTTCTGGGTATGATGTGCTATTGTAGATGAATGGTTCAGAGAACCGACATGTTGATAAATTTGACACATGAGCAACTCTTGGGTATCTTTATTGAGGAAACGTTTCACCACACAGTGGCTTCATCAGTCCATACAAAGGAGAATCTTGAAGAACAGGAGGAGAATGAGGTAATCAGTCCCTCAACCTTGAGTCGATGTGGTCAGTCCATCAATCTTGAATAGAATACGGCATACGTGCGGAGAAGGAGCTTATAAACCGTTGGTAGGAGAGGTGCAGCAGTCATAGGTGGTGTCCTTTTATTCCAAGTGGAAGTAGGGTCATGACCAAAAGAATTAAGCAAGCGAATGAATTCCCCAAGTATTAAGATTACACTAGTAGTTGCTGGGTCTGACATGTTTGTAGATTAATGGTTCAGAGACCAGACATGTTGAATAAATTTGACCATGTGCAAACTCTTGGGTATCTTTATTGAGGAAACGTTTCGCACACATTGGCTTCATCAGTCATTACAAAGGAGAATTCTTGAAGAAATGGGAGGAGATGACGGTAATCAGTCCCTCAACCTTGACGTCGATGTGGTCATAGTCCATCAATCTTGAATAGAATACGGCATACTGTGCGGAGAAGGAGCTTATAAACCGTTGGTAGGAGAGGTTGCAGCAGTCATAGGTGGTGTCACATTTGTTCTCGTGGAAGTAGGTAGTGCCAAGAAAGAATTAAGCAAGCGAAGAATTCCCAAGATTATGATCCTCAAGAAGTTGAAGTGTCTGCTGAAGGTTTGTATGATGAATGGTTCAGCAGAACGTTATTTTGTTGATAAATTTGACACTTGTGACAACTCTTGGGTATCTTTATTGAGGAAAAACGTTTCGCAACACAGTGGCCTTAATCACAGTCCATACAAATGAGAATCTTGAAGAACTGGAGGAGAATGAGGTAATCAGTCCTCAAACCTTGTGTCGATGTGGTCAGTCCATCAATCTTGAATAGAATACGGGAATACGTGGGAGAAGGTGCCTTATAAACCGTTTGTAGGAGAGGTGAGCATGTCATAGGTGGTGTCAACATTAATTCAATGTGGAAGAAGGTCGTGCCCAAGAATTAAGCAAGCGTTGAATTACAAGTATTAAGATCCCAAGAGTTGCAGTGCATGTCAGATGCTGCACCTCTCCTACCAATGGTTTATAATGCTCCTTCACCGCACTTTATGCCATATTTGACTATTCAAGATTGAGGACCATTCACTCAAAGGGTTGACAAGTGGCTCATTCACTCCTGATTCTCAAGATTTCTTTGTAATGGACGAATGAAAGCCACTTTGGCTGAAATTCCTCAATAAGATACCAAGAGTTGAATGGCAAATTTATACATATGGTTCTTTGAACCATTGTACAACCTGTCAGCACTGCAACTTCTTGGATCTTTAATTGGGAATTCTTCGCTTGCTTAAATTTAGGCAGACCTACTTCCACATTGAATAAATGTTGACACCCACCTATGACTCTGCACCTCTCCTACCAACGGTTTTAAGCTCCTTCCTGCACGTATGCCTATCTATTCAAGATTGATGGACTGACCACATCGACTCAAGGTTGAGGGACTGATTACCTCATTTCCTCCTGTTCTTCAGAATCCTTTTATGAAGTGACTGATGAAGCCACTGTGGCGAAACGTTTCCTCAATAAAGATACCCAAGATTGCATATGTGTCAATTTTAACATCATGATGTTTATGAACAGCTTCAAATGTATAGGAAGACTTCTGCAATCTATGGGTATGAGGTTACTTGGCCAGCTTCATAGGTGAGGGTTACAATACCACTTCCATGGGTAATAAGGTGACTATGGCCAGTTTTCTGGTAACAGGTTTATACTACCATTCTCATGGGTATGAAGCGACTATTGAACTTCCTGGTATACCAGAGTTTACCTGGAGAGGAGTTCGGGGTCACGCCCCCGTGGCCGGTCGTGGCCAGGCCTTCATTTTAGGGTGACTACTGCCACTTTATGGTATGAGTACTATGGCCAGT
The DNA here is from genome assembly GCF_026875155.1 of Cherax quadricarinatus. NCBI lineage: Eukaryota > Metazoa > Arthropoda > Malacostraca > Decapoda > Parastacidae > Cherax > Cherax quadricarinatus. The sequence continues at coordinate 7,110 of NW_026482738.1, forward strand.
TCTGGATATAGGGTGACTGCTGCCCATTTTGGGTATCAGGTGACTATGGCCAGCTTCCTGGGTACAGGGTTACTGTGCTGTTGTTGTTTGTGCCGTCGATTCGACGAGGACCATCTAGGGTCCTGGGGTCGAAGTGGTGGGTATGCAGTGATTTTGGGCATCCGCGCACGAAACGCTTCTCTGGCGTGTGGACGGGAAGGGTGGCGGCATCGGGGGTCTGATGGTCTGGTTTCCTGCCGAGCGGTGAATTGCTTGGCTCGGGGTGTTTCTAAAGTCGTTCGCCACTGTGAGCTTCAGCCCTGTGTGGTTAGCCTGAAGATGTCCTATTGCTTTGGCACTTGGCCACTTTGATGTGCTATGAGTTTGGACCGTTCGGAGCGGACCCCCGACGCTCGCTTAATTGTAGGCTAGCCTGTAGTACTGCGTTGTATTATGCTGCCCATTTATGGGTATCAGGTGACTATGGCCACTTCTGGGTACAAGTTACTGTGTTGTTGTTTGTCCGTCCCATTCGACAGGACCACTAGAAAACCCGGGGGCGAAGTTGGGGGTACGAAAGATTCAGGCCAATCCGCGCACGAAAGTTTTTCTGGTGGGAAGGGAAGGGGGGCGGCATCGAGGGGTCGATGGCTCTGGTCTTCTGCCTGCCGCACTGCTCAGCTATTGAGATTCTGCTTGCCTCGCAGGGTTTGCCCCTTTCTGGACAAATGCTCCCAGTCATTCCCCGTCCTGAGCTTCAGCTCCCCCATGGTGTGGTTGATTTGAAAGCTTTCAGAGCAGTCTTAAAGGGGTTTTTCCCTTTTTGCGCTTCTTTTGGCCCCCTTGAAGGCTTTCTATCTGCATTTGCCAAATAAGAGTTTCTTTTTTGGGAGCCGGGGTCTGGCATGCGAGAACGGACCTGCCCGGAAGCAGCATCTGCATTAGGAAGATGTAGGAAGCCCCCCAAATCATGGGTAGAGGTTTTTCTTTGGCCAGCTTCATAGGGGGAGGGTTCTAATGCCCTTTTTCTGGAAAGGTGCAGGGCTTTTTTCTGGGTAAAAGGGTTATACTGACCCTTAGGGTATAGCGTTTGGGGGTTTCCTGGGTTAACTGAGTTTCCTAAGGTTCTGGGGAAACCCCCCCGGGGCCCGGCTGTGGAGGCCCTCAAAGGGTATTTTCCCCATTTAGGAGATTGACTAGGCCCGCCCGGGGTATGGGTCTGCTGATTTTGGGGATCTATTTTGGGGCCAAAATTCCGGGGTAAGGTTTGTGGTGTTTTTCCCCTTCGTTGGAGCCCATCGGGTCACCGGGGAAGTTGGTGGGATGGGATGACTTTTTGGGAGTCCGGCCAAATTTTTCTTTGGGGTTGCGGGAAGGGTGGCGGCATCGATTCTGATGGTTCTGGTTTCGCCGAGGAGGGAATTTTCTATGGCGTTCAGTGCTCCCCTTATGGTTTTGTTTGGCTCAACATACGTTTTTCCCCGGAGCGGGCTGGTGCATCACTTCAGTCTTCGTTGTACTGTTGTCACCCGAAGTTGTTGCGGGCGTCAGGAATTGTCAAATGTGCGCAGGCACTTCTGAAGCAGCGTTGAGGGCGCAGTCATCAGAAAATAGCCGTCATTAAAGTGTCGTTGCGCCTTGGTTTTTTTTGAACCCCTCCTGAGGTTGAAGCAGCCCCCATCTTACGTACCTATGCCGATTCCTGCTCTGTGTCCTGAATGCGTCTGTAACATGGCCGAGAACATCGGGCGAACGGGGGTAGCAAGCACCCAGCCTTTTTTTTAAACTCCATTTGAGACTGGGAATGGTTTGACCTCTCCTTTGTCTTGACTCGGCCGCTTCCTCGGAAGTTTGGGGTACGTGGCGATAAACGTCTTGGCCCGTACTTTCCATGATTTTTAAGGGCCCCCTTTTATAACGGTGTCGAAGGCCTTGGGCAAATTGATGTAGGTGGAGTACAAGTCGGCGTTCTGTTCCTACTTTTTCCCCTGAGCTGTCTAGCAGCGAACACATGTCGATAGTCCCGCGGTTTCCGGAAGCCGCACTGGTTTTCGGGAAGCCCTTTGCTCTAGTGTTCATTGAGCCGATTGGTAGAATCTACCAGGGTTTTCCCTGTATGGAGACAGGGAAACCACGGGGGTTGTCCCCTGCCTGGGGGTTTCCCTTTTCGTTTGTAGAGATGACGATGGAACATCTTTAAAGTCCTGGGGAAACTGTCTCGTATGCATACAAGCGGAAATTTGGGTGAAGTTTTCTACCAGTGCCCATTCTGCCTTCTTTGAACTTCACTGGGAGGGGTCAGACCCAAGCTTGCCACTGGCGTTACTAGCTTACTGGTCTCTTCCAAAGGGGGGATGGTTTTCAGCTCTCGTTGGTGGAATTGAGTAGACGTTCGATGGCTTCATCGTTGATGGTGGATGGACTTCCACGCTTAAAAATGTTTTGCCTTTTCCTAATTTTTCCTTTCTGTGAGCAGCGTTGCCCATCTGCCTGATTTGGGGTGATTGCCAGAGGTGGGGGCCAAAAGTTTTTCTTTCGGGCCTTCATGAAGTTCTTCATATTGTTTCTGTCTGCAAAGCCCGAATCTATGGGTTTTGTTGCTTAGCAATAATCTTGCTTTCAATTTTTTTTGCGGGGTTTATTGTGGTATTTTTCATGATTTTCCTTCGTGAGGATTTTGGGTCTTTGATGTGGGCCATGTAGGTTTTTCGTTTTTTCTTCCGCGTGTGGTTTTCGTGTAATGTTCGTCGAACCAGCCCTTGTGTTCCTGGGGGGGGCCCAGCACTCCAGGGTTTTTGCTGAAAATTGATCGGGGTCGATACACTGCCATTTTTAGGGGTACAGATACTATTGCCAGTTTCCTGGTATAGGGTTTCTACTGAAAAAATTTAATTTGTAGGAGGTACTAGGTCAGTTCGAGTATGGGGTACTACTATTCACCTAGGGGTATAGGCGACTATAAGCCCAGGGCGTTCCCCTTGGGGTATTGGGGCCCCGGGAAAACTACTGCCCACTTTATGGGTAGGGTACTATGGCCCAGCTTCCTGGGGGCAGAGGACTACTGCCCCTTTTAAAGTTATGAGGGACGGGGCGCTTCCCTGGATTTAAGTACTGCCCACTTCATGTTATGATTGGGACTGTCCCCCCAAAGGGTTTACCAACCAAAGTTAAGGGGGGTGACCGGGGTGTCATACCAAAGAAAGGGGTATACCGGGGGTTTTTATAAGAAAGTTATGGTGGTTGACCTATGTGTATAACCCCAAAGTTGGGGGGAGTGTCCCTGGGTGTTATAAACAAATTTAAACCCTTTCGGGTCCCCCCAGATCTAGGGCTTTTCGTTGGTTCCAAAACCTAGGTCTACCCCAAAATTCTAGCGCCGTCAAATTACAAAAAAGCGTATGGTCTACATGTAGAGAATGGGTCTCCCCCGTGGGTGTGGCCGAAAAAAAAAATCTAGGCCCTTGATAGCTTTGGGGGAAACACCGGCCAGTCACCCTTGTTCACCATCCCTCGTCGCAAGTCAGCTCTCACTCCCCGGAAAATTGGGATCCCCCTTTTCCCTGCTGTAGTTTGACACTGAAAGGGAAAAATGAAGACAATTTACGGCTTTGATAATTAGTACCGAAAATAATGACCAGGATTCGATAAGTGCAGAAAAACCCGACGACCCTCGACCTTTCTCCTCTGGTGTGGGCACTTGATCCGGTCGGGTGTTCCAAAAATAAGAAAAACAAATTTTTTCCCGTGGCCAGGCCCTGTTTTCAGTAATGACATGATTCTGACGTGGTTTGATTTATTGCGCTGGACGTTTTTCGAGTAGTGATGTGAGGAAACAAAATTCACCAGTGAAGCCGGTATGTTCCCGCCGCATGCGCTCGGGAGTGTACCCTATGCGGCCCCAGGGGAGGAGAATCCCGGAGTACTCCCGGATAACCCCGTGGCCCTACACCTGTTTTGGGTTGATAGTGAGGATGATGTGGCTACACTGGCATGGAGGGGGCCCACGGGCACAGTGGATGGGGTTAGGGGTGCTGGTGGTGGTAGGGGCACCCCCCAGCGTGATCACTGTCCAGGGGGACCCAAAACCCGCTGTCGTCATTTTAAGGGCAAAGGGGCGTCACCCACCAGCCTGCCACAACCCCCGTACAACCCCCCTATATGTCCATTCCACCAGCCCAAACCGTACTGGGGGGACAAAATCCCAATTTTTCCCACCCCCACCACTTTTTGACTCTCAAAAGGGAATTTTCCCACCTGTCCCCTTAAAACCCCGGCCAATGAACTGGAATTTTTGAATTATTCTTTGACCAGCCATTTAGGAAATTTTGCCCGGAAGTAATAAGTATTTTCTACCCCATGGGAAAAACGATCTTATCACCACATAAGACTACACAGGTGGAAAAAGACACTGTTGCAGAAATGTTTTGCTTTTTGCACATAATGCTTATGCCTCAGTCTATAAGCATAAAATTAAAACATATGGTCCACGATCGGTAATTTGTACCCCATCCCCAGTGAAAAAATACCAGTGAACAGTTTATCTTCTGTTCGTATGTTGCCTTCTCTACAAAACCCGGCCCGACAGAAGTGAAGGTTATACAAGAAATTTGAAATGTTTTTTTGTACTCAAACAAAAATTCAGGATTATTTATCCATTCAAGAAACTTGTAATTGACGGGCTTTGATTTTTTTTCAAAGTAATGTCATTCAAACGTATATAAACCCAGCAAGAGGAACCCTTTGGTATAAAATTTTTTGTACTTGTGATTGTGACAGTGGGGGTGTTGGGAATTTTTGTATACACGGGGAGTAAAAAATTTTAAAGAACAAATGTTATTGGGTATCTCAGGGACGTAGTGGGGGGAAACATGATGGCACCTTATTGGTAAGGGCCAACATTATAACCGATAACTTTTCACAAACCCTTTACTCAGTGATTTTTGCGGTGAACAAAACAGATGTTGTGGCACAGTGCGTTCTTCGAAACATTGCCCGGTCAAGCAGGTGTTCGTGGTGATGACGTCGGTGTTTCTGCCAATGAATCAGGCTTTTCGGGGCATGACAAACGAGATGTCACTTGTTGCAACCATTTACCGTAATGAAATGCAAGACAGTGGCAAAGTTTTATCGAGTGACAATGAACGTATTCGAAAACCTGCAGTGATTGATTATACCAAAAAATGCGCTGGTTTACAATGTGACATGCAATTGGTTTTTTTTACTGGTTAAGGTTTTAAAATGGGACATGAAACTTTTTTCCTCTCATTTGGGGCTTTCAATGCTGAATGCATAAAATGTACCAAAAAAGATGGTAAAAGACCCCCGTATGGTGAATTTTGTCTGTTGTCAGACAACTCATAATGAAGTACCAGGTAACAACACCTGCAATACAACATGATCCTCGAATTCATCACAATATACCCAAGCGTTTGAGGAGAGAAGGTGATCATTGTCTGTGCACAAACAAAACGACGGCAACAAAGACGCAAAGACACTCGGTTTATGTGTGAGGAATGTAAGGTGCCTCTGTGCATGGTGCCTTGTTTCAAGGAGTTCCACAAGCTCCAGCAGTTCTAAAACCATGTCCAGTGATTGTAAATATGTAAATATATGATAGAACATTAGTATTATACAATATTTGTGCATGTTTATTGTAATAAACAACAGTGGTAAACAATAATATGATAACTTTAGTGCGGTTATTGTGTTCAATACAGTGAGTATATATATATATCAATTATATACAGTATTGGTCTCTCAGGCCCCAAATGTTAGTAGGAATAGAAAAAAATTGGAAAAGAAAAGAAAAAACAACTAAAACAACAAAATAATATAATACGCGTATGTGGAATTCGTCGATGTTGCCGCCACCACATTTTCTATAAACTTCTTGGCACTGTATCTCGGTAAGTAATGATCAGATTCTAATTTTTTTGTTTTATTACCTTCACAAAAATATGCTCTTTAATTCTGTAAGAAATTTTTTTTTTTTTTTTCAAAATTTCTTCAGATTTCGGCCTTGGACCCTGAAAGGGTTAAGGGGGTGTACCTGGGCTGTTATCAACGAAAATTAAGTGGAGTGTACCTGGGTGTTATGAACCAAAGTTTAGGGGGTGTACCTGGGTGTTATCATCCAAAGTTAAGGGGGTGTACCTGGGTTTTTTTCAAGCTAAGTTAAGGGAATTGTACCTGGGAGTTATCAACTAAAATTAAGTCGGATGTTCCTGGGTGTTATCAACCAAAGTTAAGGGGAGTGTACCTGTGGTGCTATTAAACAAAGTTAAGGGGAGTGTACCTCGGTGTACCTGGGTGTTATTAGTCAAACTTAAGGGGAGTGTACATGAGTGTACCTGGGTGTGCCTGGGTGCAGTTGAGTGTTATTAACCAAAGATAATTGGGTTGCATCTAGGTGTACATGGGCATACCTTGGTGTACCTGAGTGCTATCAACCAAAGTTAAGGGAGTGTCCCTGGTTATCATCCATAGTTAAGGGAAGTGTTCCTGGGTGTTATCAATCAAAGTTCAGGATTGTGTACCTGGGTGTTTTCAACCAAAGTTAAGGGGGTATACTTGGGACTTATCAACATTTCCACCACTTTGAGCTCAATATCAAGGTACTTTTCATTGTGAAACCAATCAAAATCATCTCAATTTCTGTAATATGTCTTCCATTCTATAAAATGAGACCAGGAGAACCAGAATACAACCATAAATATCATACAAAAATACCCTGCAAAGTCACTGTTTTAAAGAAAAAAAATAAGTTTTTTCTCATTATACAGTGTGTGTTGCAGGATTTTTTTATACTGTGCTCACTGACCACATAGGCCCTTTCATATATAGGCCTACCAGCTTTCTCTCGCTAGATTTGAAGGTGCTAGAATTTATGCATACTAGTACGGCACCAACCATGACGTGTAAGCCGTACTAGTACGGCACCAACCATGGTGTGCAAGCCGTACTAGTACGGAACCAACCCTTAAAGGGTTATTAAACGCACTGCACGGGCACATGTAGGAGACCACCACGGTACGCGTGTCTGAGAATACCTACCTGAGGTTTGGGGGATATAATGCATGGCTGCTGTTAGGACTAAGGTCGAAAATTGGTGCGCCAGTTCATCAATAGATGACGAAAGGGGGTCCCTGCAACAGGTGGTAAGATGGGAGTGTAAGTCCCAATCTGCTCAAGCAAATTGCCAACAAGGGTTACGAAATGGTTGAGTATGTGTAGTAGAAGTAAGAAGGATTGGAGAGTGATTACTATTATGTAAATCTGAAAGAACAGATCATGTGAAATCAAGTGCAATGGGCGAGAAGCAGATAGAAAGATCAATGCAGGAGAGAGACCTTGTGCGAGAGTCAAAAATGTAGGAGCACCTGTATTTTAACGAAGGGAGAGATTTTTTTATTATTATTATAATAAAAAAGAAACGCT
>NW_026482739.1:0-14450 GCF_026875155.1 Cherax quadricarinatus
AGAAAAAGTTGCTATGAGAAATTTTTACAATTGTTTTGTTGCAAGGAGGGAAGGTATATGGAAAAAAAAGGAGAAGTTAAGAGAGGGTGAAGCAATGTAAAAAGAGAGCAAATAGAGAGTGGGTGAGATGTTATCAACAAATTTGTTAAAAATAAGAAAAAGTTTTGGAGTGAGATTAACAAGTTAAGAAAGCCTAGAGAACAAATGGATTTGTCTGTTAAAAATAGGAGGGAGAGTTATTAAATGGAGAGTTAGAGGTATTGGGAAGATGGAAGGAATATTTTGAGGAATTTTTAAATGTTGAGAAGATAGGAAGCTTTTGATTTCGTGTATAGGGCAAGGAGGAATAACATCTTGTAGGAGTGAGGAAGAGCCAGTTGTGAGTGTGGGGGAAGTTCGTGAGGCAGTAGGTAAAATGAAGGGGGTAAGGCAGCCGGGATTGATGGAATAAAGATAGAAATGTTAAAAGCAGGTGGGGATGTATTTTTGGGAGTGGTTGGTGCAATTTTTTTAATAAATGTATGGAAGAGGGTAAGGTACCTAGGATTGGCAGAGAGCATGCATAGTTCCTTTGTATAAAGGCAAAGGGAATAAAAGAGAGTGCAAAAATTATAGGGGGATAAGTCTGTTGAGTGTCCCTGTAAAGTGTATGGTTTAGAGTTATAATTGAAAGAATTAAGAGTAAGACGGAGAATAGGATAGCAGATGAACAAGGAGGCTTTAGGAAAGGTAGGGGGTTGTGGACCAGGTGTTTACAGTGAAAAATATAAGTGAACAGTATTTAGTTAAGGCTAAAGAGGTCTTTGTGGAAATTATGGATTTGGAAAAGGCGTATGAAGGGTGGATAGGGGGGCAATGGGGCAGATGTTGCAAGTGTATGGTGTAGGAGGTAGGTTACTGAAAGCATGAAGAGTTTTACGAGGATAGTGAGGCTCAAGTTAGAGTATGTGGGAAAGGGGGAGAAATTTTTTCCCAGTAAAAGTAGGCCTTAGACAAGGATGTGTATGTCACCGTGGTTGTTTATATATTTATAGATGGGGTTGTAAGAGAAGTAATGCGAGGGGCTTTCAAGAGGCGTGGAGTTAAAAGATAAAGAATCACACACAAAGTGGGAGTTGTCACAGCTGCTCTTTGCTGATGACACTGTGCTCTTGGGGGATTCTGAAGAGAGTTGCAGAGATTGGTGGATGAATTTGGTTAGGGTGTGCAAAAGAAGAAAAATTTAAAAATGATACAGGAAAGAGTAAGGTTATGAGGATAACAAAAAGATTAGGTGTGAAAGATTGAAAATCAGATTGGAGGGGAGGAGTATGGAGGAGGTGAACGTATTAGATATTTGGGAGTGGACGTGTTCAGCGGATGGGTCTATGAAAGATGAGGTGAATCATTTGAATTGATGAGGGAAAAAGAGTGAGTGGTGCACTTAAGGAGTCTGTGGAGACAAAGAACTTTGTCCTTGGAGGCAAAGAGGGGAATGTTGAGAGTATAGTTTTACCAACGCTCTTATATGGGTGTGAAGCGTGGGTGATGAATGTTGCAGCGAGGAGAAGGCTGGAGGCAGTGGAGATGTCATGTCTGAGGGCAATGTGTGGTGTGATTTAATGCAGAGAATTAGTAGTTTGGAAATTAGGAGGAGGTGTGGGATTACCAAATATGTTGTCCAGAGGGCTGAGGAAGGTTGTTGAGGTGGTGTTCGCTTTTTCTCTCTTTTTGGACAAGTAGAGAGAATGGAGCGAAACAGAATGACTTCAAGAGTGTATCAGTCTGTAGTGGAAGGAAGGCGGGGTAGGGAGTCGGCCTAGGAAGGGTTGAGGGAGGGGGTAAAGGAGGTAAGTTTTATGTGCGAGGGGCTTGGATTCAGCAGGCATAGCCGTGAGCGTGTTTGATAGGTGTGAATGGAGACAAATGGTTTTTCATAACTGTCGTTTGCTGTTGAGCGTGTGAGCAAAGTAAATTTTGAAGGGATTCAGGGAAACCGGCAAGCCGGATTGAGTCCTGGAGATGGGAAGTGAAGTGCCCTGCACTCTGAAGGAGGGGTGTTAATGTTGCAGTTAAAAAACTGTAGTGTAAAGACCCTTCTGGCAAGACAGTGATGGACGTGAATGTTGGTGATGAAAAGTTTTCTTTTTCGGGCCACCCTGCCTTGGTGGGAATCGGCGGTGTGTTAATAAAAAAAAAAAATTATTTATATATATATATATATATATATATTTTTAATATATATATATATATATATATTTATTGAATATTTAATGGGTTCTGTATATTGTAAATTTTTTTTGCGTGCGGGATGTGTGTGTATAAAATTGTGTGCAAGTCTGTGTCCTATCTATTTTCTTTTTTTCGTGATTGCGGTGTCGATTCACAGCTCCTGTCCTACTTTTCTCTGCTACAGAGCCTTATCGTATTTTTCTTAAAGCTAGTTGAACCTGATACCACTACATCACTCTCAATTGTTCCACTTCTGAAACTCTGTGTTTGAAGATCTATTTCATAACATCCTGTGACTCATCTGAGTTTTCAATTCTCAATGTGACCTCTTGTTGCTGTGTCACAATGTTGAAACATTCTGTTCCTATCTCACTTTGTCAATTTCTCTCAGTTTTTTATTTGTATGAAATGCTCTTTTTCTCACCTATGCCTCCAGTCCTCATGTCATCAGTTGATTTCTCTTAACCTCTCCTCGATAAGCACAAACCCCTTGGTTCCGGAACTGTCTTATTTCAAACTATTTGCACTTTCTCCAATTTTTGACATGCTTGACCAGGTGTGGTTTCCATATTGGTTTGCATGACTCCAGTTAGGGTCGGACGTACAATGTGTACAGTGTCTTCAATGATTCCTGACTTAAGGTGTCAAAACGCTATTCTTAGTTTACCAGGGCAACATTCAAGCAGTATTTATTTGGATGTGCGCCTCATGAGATATGCTGGTATGATACTCACCATAAGATCCTTTTCTTTGAGAGAGATTTTTGCGGCCTTTGGTCCGTAGCATGTTACTTTCGTCTGCGGTCTTCTTTGGCTTCCCAATTTGACTGGGTGAATATTTTTAACTCGAAGAGCCATTTGTTGGACTAGTGTGCAGCCCGGTCAAGAGGAACTTTGTAGTCCTACGATTCCCGTCTGCTTGATACTCAACACCGTCGGCTGAAACAGGATATCATCAGAATCTCTTTCCTTTTTGTCATTCCACATTTTATACAGGCAAATCACTGGCCCCTAGGACTGACCTTGTGAAACCCCGATCGTCAAAGGCGCCCACTCTAAACACTCTATCAGTATATCACTCGTTAGTTTTCCCTTCCTGTAAAAGTATTCTCTGATTCATTCTGCAGTGACTTTCCTTGTATTCCCGTTCTCCTCCTCTATCTTTCGCCCTACTATATGATCTCTTGTGCGGGACTGTGTCGATAACCTTAACAGCACAAGATAATGCATCTTTCCAACCCTTTCTTTCTGCCTTACTGCTGTCACCTTGTCCGAAAAACTCCAGTAGGTTTGTGACACAGATTTTCCTTCTTGATCATCTTCTCCATGACTTGAATGCTATACTGTCAGTTACATTAGTCTATAGTTGAAATACTCCATATTTGTCCCTTTCTTAAAATTGGGACTCACGTACTGTCTTCCACACCAAAGTGGTTGACCCTGTTTCGATAATGTGTTGAAGATTGTTGTTAATGGCACACAGTGTCTCTGACTCCCTCTCTCAAGCCCTGCCTTGAGGTATTTGAATTCAATGTGCTGCTCTTCACTTCCTCCTCTCTTATGTTTAGTGAGTACTGCACTGTTAGTGTGCCATCTCTTTCTGAGTTGCTGGAGTCCCTTTCTGTCTCCACTGTGAAAGTACTTCTTTAATATTTCGTGTTGAGCTCTTCACATACTTCTTGGTCGTTTCTTGTGATCTCCCCTCCTTCCCGCTGCAGCATGATTACCTAGTCCTTGGCTGTTGTTTTCCTCCCGACGTGGCTGTACAAGAGCTTTGGGTAGGATTTGGCTTTTGATGCTGTTTCATTCTCCTATTGCCGCTGAGCCTCCATCCTTATCCATGCAATATTCTTTTCGGCTCTTTGCTAATCTCCTTATTTTCCCTGGCTCTTTTATGTTCTATTCTTTTTCCATGCCTTTGGATACGAACCTCTTCTCTGCCTCCTTGCATTTTGTGGTCACGTATTCCATCATCTTCATCTACTGAGTTTTTCCCACCAGTTTTCTTTCCAACTGAGCTCATGCAAGATATTCCATTCTTCCTGTGTAGTCCTTCTTTATAGTTTGGACATTCTCCGTCCTACTCTTACTCCTTCAATCTGTGTGGTGTGTTGTGTGTGTGGTGTGTGTGTTGTGTGTGTGTGTGTAGTGTGTGTGTGTGTGTGTATGTGTGTGTGTGTTGGTGTAGAAACACATTTTGGGGTCCATCGGTTTCCATATATAGACACAAGTGAACATACATTAGAGACCATGTCCGAATTATGGATGTTTGTTCAGGGTCTTGTCGATAGTCTTAGTGGAAAATGTGATATTCGATACCCTTACGAGAAGTGTAGAGAGAGAGAGAGAGAGAGAGAGAGAGAGATGAGAGAGAGAGACCGTGAGGGGAAACTTAAAAAATCAGTTATATAGTGTACAGAATAATACTTCTGTAAATTCTCCAAGCTTTAAGTTTTACGTCCGTATGTGTAAAAAGAACTCTAGTACTGGGGGAGATCCTGTGAGAGAAACTGAGGGGAGACTAACGAAAATATTAGAATTACTGCCAACAATAAAAAAGATAATGATGCAGGATTAACCAGAGGGTAAGAGGGAGAGGGGGAGGAGGAGCGCAAAAAAGTTTGTGACCCAAACGTCATGCAGTATTTTACTCAAAGTGCGTTGCTATTGTTCAAGATGATTCTGTTAGCGTACTCATATGTACTCAACACTATAGGGGGAAATGCCGGTATCGAGTCTCAGTCCTGACCCCGCCTCATCGTGGGCTGCTACTGACTACTGGGTTCTCCTGTGGATTCTGTAGAATTACTTGGAGGGTGTTACGGGTGTCAACGCCCCGCGGCCCAGTCTTGACCAGCTTTGATAGCTTTATTAAATGTTTTCTTATTACTGTGTATGAATCTTGCCTACCATCCAGGTTGTAAACTTTCTGATCACTCAAAGTTCGACAAGACATGACAGAACAAGACAAGACAAGAAAGTTTGGGTAAGACCATTGTGGGGTGAGCGGGGATGTGGAGTTAGGGGAAGAGTAGATTGGTGAAAAGAAGATTTTGAGTAGAAGAGATAGTGCAGGGCTCAACCCAGAGAACTTAGGAGTTCGTGGGGTGGACTGGACAAGCAGAAGGGGCAGTCTGAGGACGAGAATGCATCGTTCAGAGTTGAAGGAGACGCAGATTGGGTCAACAGACGCAGCTCAGTTGTTGTTATTTAGCGTCGAGCATTTGAGGAAGAGCCGTTCTCAAATTTCTTGAAATTAATTCTGGAAAAGTGGTGCAGTTTTGTTTTATTACCAAAAGTAAAACGGAGTGGTTTTGATGAACTCCAGAACTCTGGGTAACAGTTAAGATGGTGTGTGGATTCGTACAAAACGAATTTAGCAGCCAGACCAACACAGAGCCCTACAGTATGTGCAAGGTCATGGTGTCCTCATTGAAGGAGATGTATAGAAAGTCAGGTTGTCCTAAGTAGGTGAGCTGGTGATGAAGGAAAGTCTTCAACATCTTCCTCCTCTTCCTCAGAAGGGGGATACAGAGGGCGAGTCTACGATGGTGCTAGCTGATTGGTCCTAATGCAGTAGTAGGTGGAAGTCGATAGTGGCCTCTCATTGGTGGATTTGGTGGAGTCTCTTCACATGAAGGCGGGTGGTGATGGTGTGGAACATTTGTACATTATTAGGGCGGTTCTTGAGTATGGTGAAGAAGGTGAGGAAGCAGGAATGGGAATGTAAAACTTTGGGCATGTCGTAACTACCATGATTAATGTGAGCATTACTACCATGATCAATAGTAACATTCTAAACCGATCATATGTGAACATCACTACCATGATCAATATGAATATCACTAACTGTGTTAATGTGATCATAATTAAAATGATCAATATGTACATCACTAACCATGATGAATGTTGAATGTTACTACCATGTCAATGTGTGCATCATACCATGTCAGTGTAAACTTCTGTTTCATGATCAATGTGAAACATCACTACCATGATCAATATAAACTATCTCTACAGTGATCAATGTGAATATCACTACCATGATTAATAGTGCATCGTACCATGATCAATGTAAATATCACTACCATGATCAATATAAACTCACTACAATGATCAACGTGAATATCATTACATGATCAATATGTACATCACTACCATGATCAATGTAAAATATCACTACCATGCAATGTGAATACCACTACCATGAATTTCAATGTAAACAGTTACTTCATGATCAATGTGAATATCACTGCCAGATCAAATGTAAACTTCAACTACCATTATCAACATAACATCACTACCATGATTAATGTGAATTTTATCCATGATTAATGAAAATATCAATCCATGATCGTTATGAATATCATTACCATTGATCATTTTAATCATCACTACTATGATCCATATGAATATCATTACCATCGGTCAATGGAAACTTACCCATGTCAAAGTAGTGTCATACAATGATCTATGTGAATATCTACTATCATGATCTCTGTAAACATCACTACCATGATCTGTTGTAAAAGTCACTACTATGATCACTATGTATAATCACTATTGATTAATATGAACATCTCTACCATGATCAGTATAACCATCACTACCATGATTAATGTGATTATCATCAATAAGGATGCGCAATGTAAAAACATCATACATGATCAATGTAAATTATCACTTACAATGATCATGTTGTGAATATCACTTCCATGATCCATATAAGCACCACTTACACATGATCAATCATACTCATCACTACCATTTACCATATGCTTCAACTACCTAAATCCTAATGTTAATCACTACTGTTATCAGTAGCAGATCATCACTGGTGATCACTTATACCATTAATCACTAATCATCATGATCATTTAATTATTCATGAACACTAATCATCAATTACATAAATTTAACATATAATGATCATTGCCATAATTATTTACTGCATTCATTACTACTGTAATAATCACTATCATAATCCATAATCAATAATCACGTTCTAGTATAATCATTCAAAACCCCTTAATCACTCTATCCAACATTATTACTATTAAATTCTCATTTACTTTAATAACTTCTTGCAATCAACACTACTGTAATCACAATGCTATAAACATTACTATTGTTATCATTACTTTATTCACTACTATACTCATCATTACTGGAAATAAACATAACTGTATCATCACTATTGTAATCATTCACTATCATAATCAAACACTAACTAATATAATAATCACTACCACAATCAAAACACTTATTATAATAATCTCTATCATATTCATCATTACTATAATCTCGCTCCATAATTCATCACTACTGAAAACATCAGACCATAATATCACTCTCTAATCACTATCATATCTCACTACCGTAATCCATTACTACAACTCATGTTTACCATAATCATGAGTACCATTATCATCACGTCTGGATCATCACTGCACATAATCATCACTAATGCAATCATCGCTACCTGAATCTTGACTACTATAACAATCACTACCATAATCATTACTGCCATATTCATGATTAGTTTAATCATCGCTTACCATTAATCATGACTACTGTAATCATCATTACCATACATCCATCATTACCATAATCATATTACCATAATCATCATTACCATAATATTCGTTACTGAAAAATCATCATACTATGTAATAATCACTATTGCATCATCACGCTGTAATCATCACTACCACAATCATCGTACTCTAATTCATTACTAATGAAACTCCATCGTTAAATTACTATTCAACTAGCCTCATCATTCTTACACTAGAATAATCATCAACTGTCCTCATGTTAATACAATAATCAACCACTATCTCATTTTATTCACTATAATCAACTTTCCTCATTTTCACTACTCCACACAATAATCATTAACTATCCTCATCATTTCACTAAAAATATGAACACTATCTCATGTTCGGTATAATAATCAACACTATCTTCATTTAATCACTACAACATATCACTATCCTCATCTTCACTACAATAATCAAACCACTATCCTCATCTTCACTACAACAATCAAACCCTTCCCATTATCTTCACTACAATAATCATCACTATCCTCATCATCTTCATGTATTAGTCCCAAACATTGGGGGGGAGGAACTGGACAACTGTGACACCACCCCTACCACGTATTAGTCCCAAACATTGGGACTGGGTACAACTGTGACACACCTACCATGCTGCCTTCACATGTTTACAGGTTTATAAGCTGATCTCCGCTCATATGCCGTATTATTCAAGATTGCTGTCTGCCACAATCGACTCAAGGCTGAGGACTGATTACCTTTCTCTCCTGTTATTCAAGTTTCTCCTATATCCATATATATGGCTCTTTGAGCAGAGAGAGAGAGAGTCGACCTAGTAATGGATCTAGTAACGCCAGGAGCAATGACTTGACCCCTTCACCACATTAAGGTGAATATCCACCACTCACTCACACACACACACACCACACAAACACACACACACAACCACACACAACACACACACACACCACACACACACACACGCGCGCGCGGGCGCGCGCGCGCGAAAATATGGTGGAGCTTCTAGAAAGAAATAGATAAGAGAAGGGAAAATCCTGCATCCCAGAACTATTGGATTCTATGACAAAGTAACCGGAGGTAAGGACCAGGAGCGATGTGGGATGGGCAGACTGCATCTTCTTGAAACTGTAAACGATTTCGAACAGTGCTTCAGAAAATGAAAAGCTAGGAGCAGGCAGGAATTAATATGGGAAAGTTACTGCAAAGGATCAGGGTAATACTTAACAGTAAGGAAAACAACGCCCGTGTTGTCGTTATGAGACAATGAGTCAGAGAGCTGGGTACATGTGTCGAGTGGGGTTCCACAAAGGTAAGCTCTGGATCCGTGCTGTTTCTTGTATTTATGAATGACATAATGAAGGGACTGAGTTAGGGGTGTCCCTTGTTTGTAGATGATGTGATACTAATAAGGAGGAATACAAGCCGTGGGTGAGGTTAGCCTACAGGGGAATCTGGCAGCTGCAAGCCTGGTCCGACAAATTGCTCCTGGGAGTATAACCTCAAAAAGTGCTCAAAATTATGACGCATGGGGAAGGACAAAGGAGACCGCCGAATGAGTACAGCCAAAGAGGTCAGAGGCTGCAAAACTCACTCAAAGAAAAAAGGTCTTGGGAATAAGAATCATATCGAGCATATATCTTCAGATGTTACATCAACCAAAATATCTGCTGCAGCATACGGGTGCGTTGTATACCTAGAATTCGAGTTCGAATCTTGGTCAGGAGTCATTCACGACACTAGACCCTGTGTTGGTCAGGACATTTTTTCGTGTTTGCAGAACGGGTATGGATCCCACAACCTGGTTAAAATATGCGTCCGGAATTTGGAGAAAGTTGCATAGTCTGCAACAAAAACTAGTCCCGGAGCTTATGTCTTATGTGGACGAGATTAAAGGAGTTCAGTCTGATGACACTTAGTGGGATAAGAAGGACAGGGAGGACATGACAATCGACGTATATTATACTGAGCGGAATTGACAAGTATACAGGGCTTGAATGTTTTCAGAGATGGGATACAGGAACAAGGGGGCAACAACTGGTTGTTGAATACTGAGATGAGCATAGGATATTAGGAAGTATTTCTTTAACCTTAGAGTTGTCAGGAAGTGGAATAAAATTTGGAGTGTGAAGATAGTGGAGGCAAGTTCCCTACATTACTTTAAGAAGGGTGCTATTAGGCTCTTGCAGTGGGGAGAGAGTGATTAGTGGAACTGGCGAAGAGGAGGGGCCAGGAGCTGTGACTCGAGGGAGGGGGTAAAGGTGGTTTAGTGAGCGAGGGGCTTGGACTTCCAGCAAGCGTGCGTGAGCGTGTTATGTTAGAGTGAATGAGGACGAATGGTTTTGGGACCCTGACGAGCTGTTGGAGTGTGAGCAGGGTATATTTTGTGAAAGGATTCGGAAACCGCTTAGCCGGACTTGAGTCCTGGAAATGGAAAGTACTAGGCTGCACTTAAAGGAGGGCTTGGATATCGGCTGTCGTATCTGAGTGCCTCTTGCAAAGACAGTAATTATATATGAGATATGGACGAAAAGTAATTGTATTGTAATTGTTATTGACCTTGATTTAAGTAAATATCCTAACCTGGTAGGAAATCTGCCGGATTGGACTTTGTATTCCAGGAAAAGAAGGTGGAAGGGTGAGTCAGGATCATACATAACAACACAGGCAACTTCTCCCCTCAAAAAATGTGGCCATAAGTCCAAAATTTTCGGGTTGAGTTTAATTTAAGGCCCAAAAACAACTGCTCGCGATGTAATGACAAGAACCAGGGGGACTCCTTGCCTCAAAAAAAGGTAATCCCGGTATCTTTAATCACAGAGTCCATAACGGCTTTCCCTTAAGAAACGGTTTTTTTTCATGTAACTTTTTTTTCCAAATGAGTAAGGCTACTTTTGGGGATTATGCGGGCCCCGGTAGGGAAACAACACAAATTAAATATATCAAAAAACCTGAAAAAAGTCTAAAAGCTAAGGGGTATTTTGCACTTATGAGAGGGGAAAAGGGAACAAAAAACTGATGAAAATAAGACCCTAAAAAGGGTGGTAGAGAGGAATATATTAAAAAGTCAAAATATAAAAAAAGTTAGGGGGCAGGGACAGGTTTTAGAGAGAGGGGAAAACAGGAATAAAAAAGGCATAGTGGAAGGGGGAAAACTAGGTAAGCCCTAAAAATTTTCCCCTTTTGGGGCTTGATTACAGTCCCCCTACGACCCCTGCTGGGGGGAAAAAACCTTTCCCCTTCACTGTCATGTTTTTGATCTTTCACAGTGAACGGCTAAAATTTTCGTGGTAAGAAAAAACCTTGCAGGGGAAAAACTGTAAAAGACTCCTAAAAAATTTTGCACTTGCAGTTTCCCTTTAAAGGGGCGGTTTGCAAGTGAAGTTTAACATTATTCTGACGCCCCCTTTGGGCGTGTGAACGACAGTGGAGCGTCAGAAAAATGTGGGTGGGTAAATTGGGATGACCTGAAATGGGACAAGTAGGGGGTTTTTTGGGTTGCCAATATGCCCTTTTTTCAGAAGCAAAATTTCTAGCTCCCCGGGACAATTTTTGTTCCGATTTGGGAAAATTTAAAAATCAAAAAATTTGGCCCCAAAATGGATGAAAAATAGATAAAACTTGGGATAAAACTTTAAGGTACTATATACACTATACTATTTTCTACATATAAAACAAAAAACTATTCTAAAGCATATCCCTATGTTACTTTAAATGCTTTCGATGCCCCTTTCAATCACTTTTTTTCAAAATTCTATTGCTGTTATACTTAACAATTTCCCTATCTGCCCATCATTGTCTGTGTAATATAAATTTTTTCTAACATCCCCTTTTGAGAAGTGTAGATATGGGGATGGAAAAAAGTGTGCACCCGAGTTTCCATAAGTGTTGAAATAAGTAAAAGAAGTAAACGTGGGGAAATTTGAGTTTTTTAAAGGGATCGTAGAGTGCGACGAAAGTATTATGTATCGGGAAATGTGGTGTTTTTGTGTGTGTGTGTGCGTGTGTGTGTGTGTGTGTGTTGTGTGTGTTTGTGTGTGGTCCCGTGTATATTGTTTTTTTTTTTTTTTTTTGTGCCCGTGTGTTTTGCGTGTGTGCGTGTGTGTGGGGTGGGGTTTTTGTGTGTGTGTGTGTGTGCGTGTGTATATGTATGTTGGGGTGGTGTGGGGTGTGTGTGCCTGTGTTTATGTGTGTTGGTTTTCTTTTTGTATATGTGTGTGTGTGGGGGGGGTGGGGTGTGTTTGCCTGTGTGTGTGGGGTGGGCCCGTGTGTGTGGGTGGGAGAGTGTGTTGGTTTCTCTTTAGGAAAAATCGATAAGTTTAAGACCGAAAAATAAAAAAAACTGGGCATTTTTAACTGGTAAAGATTTATTTCCTGCAAAATCTACCCCTTTAAACGACTGTCAAGTTTTTTTAAAACTTCACACCCCTTAAAAAAAACTTGAAAATATTTAAAAACAACTTTTTCTAAAAATTTTATTGGGCCCATGCAAAACAATTTAAATTTTTTTAAAAGAAGTGAGGGGAAAAAGCAGAAATGCGTAAGGGTGTGTGTGTGTGTGTGGTGTTGTGTTTTGTTGTGGTGTGGGTGTGGTGTGTGTTGTGTGTGTGTGTGTGTGTGGTTTTGTGTGGTGTGTGTGTGTGTTTTGTGTGTTTGTGTTGTTTTTGTTGGGGTGTTTTGCGTGGGGTGGTGTTTTGTGTGGGGTGTGTGTGTGTGTGTGTGTGTGTGTGTGTATTTTGTGTGTGTGTGAGTGTGTGTGTGTGTGTGTGTGTATGTATGTATGTGGTGTGTTGTGTGTTTATCAACCCCAGTTGTACTCCCCTAGTTGAGGTTTGGGGGGGGGGGTCGAGTCCGAGCTCCTGGCCCCCCCTCTTCACTGATCGCTACTAGGTTTACTTCCTGAGCCTTTAGCTTTATCATACCTCTGCCCCTTTGTATATGTGTATGTGTGTGTGTGTGTGTGTGTTTTTGTGTTTTTTTTTTTTATGTGTGTGTGTGTGTTGTGTGTGTGGTGTTGTGTATAGAAATTCATGAAAAGGCTACAAAAATTTTGCTTATTTTTTGGACTATGGACGAATTTCAACACTTATACAGCCCAAAAATAAAGGGAAAAAACCCAAAAAAAATTTAAAATTTAAAAACAATATGGGAAAAATAAATAGAAGTCCGGGGATTTTAATTTAGTAACCTCCGCTAGGGGGGGCCGAGTTTGGGGGGCAGCTCAGTCTGTCTTGCTGGTCTACTGTTCCGGCGTCTTGGGGGCTGTAATTACGGACGCAAATTTTTGGGGTGTTCCCCTTTCCCGTAAATTTAAACCCCCCTGGGGCAGTTTTCCCCCCCGTAAACCAGCTAGACAAGACCAAGTTACCATCCAACAAGGTCACTGGGAAGGGGCCAACACCTGCTGATCCTGGGGAAGTGAGGAAGGGAGTTCATCTGAGGGCCCGCAGATGGACTTCTGGAGACATGGAACTAGGGGAAAACAAAAACCCACCACACACCCCAACCCACACACACACACACCAGTCCCTCACCACCAGCCCATCACCCTAAGCACTAGTCCATCACCCTCACCACCAGTCCATTACCTTCACTAGTATATAACCTTCACCACCAGACCATCACCCTCACTACCAGTCCATCACCAACAAGGGAAGTGTGGAATGGAGTTCATCTGAGGGGATACAGACAGATGGACTTCTAGAAACACAGTCCTTCACCCTCCCCACCAGACCATCACCATCACCGTCAGTCCATCACACTCACCACCAGTACATCACCCTCACACCAGTCCATCACCAGCAAGGGAAGTGAGGAAGGGAGTTCATCTGAGGGGACACAGATGGATTTCTGGAAACACAGTCCTTCATCCTCCCCACCAGTCAATCACCTTCACCACTAGCCCATCACCCTCAGCACTAGTCCATCACCCTCACCACCAGGCCATTACCTTCACTAGTCCATCACCTTCACCACCAGACCATCACCTTCACCACCAGTCCATCACCAGCAAGGGAAGTGTGGAAGGGAATTCATCTGAGGGGACACAGATGGACTTCTGGAAACACAGTCCTTCATCCTCCCCACCAGTCTCTCACCCTCCCCACCAGTCCATCACCCTCACCACCAGTCCATCACCCTCACCACCAGTCCATCACCCTCACCACCAGTCCATCACCCTCACCACCAGTCAATCACCCTCACCACCAGTCAATCGCCCTCACCACCAGTCCATCATCCTCCCCATTAGTCCATCACCCTCACCACCAGTCCATCACCAGCAAAGGAAGTGTGGAAGGGAGTTCATCTGAGGGGACACAGATGGACTTCTAGAAACACAGTCCTTCACCCTCCCCACCAGACCATCACCCTCACCGTCAGTCCATCACCCTCACCACCAGTACATCACCCTCACCACCAGACCATCACCCTCACCACCAGTCCGTCACCAGCAAGGGAAGTGAGGAAGTGAGTTCATCTGAGGGGACACAGATGGATTTCTGGAAACACAGTCCTTCATCCTCCCCACCCGTCCCTCACCTTCAACGTCAGTCCACACCCTCAGCCTTCCATCACCCTCCCACAGTCTATCAAAGCAAGGGAAGTTAGGGGGAGTTCATCTGAGGGGGCCAGATGGACTTTGGGGAAAAACAGTTTTCCC
>NW_026482743.1:0-14453 GCF_026875155.1 Cherax quadricarinatus
AAATTTTTTCTCGCCTCTCCCCCCCTCCATTTTTTAAAAATACGGGTACCCCACCCTTTTTGATCCCGTACTCAACTCTCTCTTGCTCGATCTATCAGTCTGCTCTTCCTCCACTGCACTAACTTCACCGGGTCGTTCTCCCGGGACTTACATGACAGCGATCATTTTCCGATCATTCTTACTCTCCTTCCTATTCACCCCCTTTTTCCGTAGCCCTCGCTGGCAATTTGATCGGCAAATTGGGATTTTTACTCACACCTCACTGCTTTTAGTGAGGTTCCTTCTTCATCCTCCTTTGAGACTCCTACACACTTCTCGACGTCGGTTTATACCGCAGCTTTTCATTCTATACCCCAAACCTCAGGCAGGCATTCTCAGAAGTGCGTCCCTTGGTGGTCTCCTGCTTGTGCTCGTGCAGTACGTTTGAACGTGCTGCTTGGGGCAGGTCCCGGGTACAATAGAACCGCTGAGAGACTTCTTGATTTTAAGCAGAAGCGTGCAATTGCTCGCCGTGTCATCCGTGAACTAAACGCACTTGTTGGCGAGACTATTTTTTCCACCATCACCTCTGCTTCTTCTATGAGTGCAGTCTGGAAAAAAGTGGGGAAATTGAGTGGTAAATACTCTCCTGACCCGGCTCCTTTCTACGGGCCCGCGGGTGTTGATGAAAGCAAACCCTTCGACGTTGCCATTGAACTTGGCACACATCTGGTCTGTATTTCCCGAGGGCTCCATCTATGCCCCTCGTTTCTTTCCTCAAAGTCTGCCAGAGAGTTAGTACCCTTGGACTTTTCTTCTCTCAGAGAAGAACAGTAATAATGTGCCTTTTACACTTCAAGAACTGGAGGCAACGCTCAGCTTGCCGATCATCGGCAGCTGGGCCTGACGACATTCATATTCGTATGTTACAACATTTACATCGGTCAGCCCTTGTAGTCCTCTTACACCTCTTCAATCTTATTTGGGCACAAGGAGTTCTTCCCCAGCTGTGGAAATCTGCCATTTTTTCTCCCTTTCCGCAAACCGGGTACTACAGGACATGATGCCTCCCACTATCGCCCCATCGCTCTTACTATGCAAATTTGCAAAGTGATGAAACGTCTCGTAAATCGACGTTTAATGTGGTATTTAGAGACCACAGCAGTCTCTCCCCTAGTCAAATATGGTTTTCGTAAGGGTCGTTCTACCATAGACCCTTTACTAGCTTGGATACGTATGTTCGTAATGCCTTTGCGAATAATATCAGTTATTGCCTATTTTTTGACCTTGAGAAGGCATATGACAAAATTTGGGAGGTAAAAATTTTTTGGCCCCGGGCCCCTTTCCCTTTAGGCCCGGGGAAAAATCTACCATCCTTCCTTAAGAATTTTTAATGACAGACTTTTCCCCGGTTTCGAGTAAATTTAATTTTCTTCCCCGGATTTCGCAACTAAAGGTGCCCCCTTCGGGGATTTTCAACACAACATTTTTTTCCCCTTTCTATAAATGTTTTGGGGTTTTGTTTTTCCCAAAAACCCAATTTTGGGGTAAATCACTTCTTTTTATGATTTCCTTTTGGGCTTGTGCAGGCGCTGACTGTCATTTTATTGCAGTTTCTCTCCGCATGGGGTTTCGACCGTCTTTCCACTTGGGCCACCACGCAGGGGTTTTAAATTTTCAAGTACCAAAACTCACCAAATTACTTTCACTAGCGCTCTGTTATTTTCCGATTCCTTTGTATCTCTATGGCCCCCCGAAACCCAAATTTGATACACCCAGGTTTCTGGGCCTTTCACTTTAAACCGTGGGTTTTACCCTGGAAACCTACAAAACCTCTAAAAAGGGAAAACTTGTCCCCGCCGGCAAAACCCTTTTTAAAAACCCCTTTCTATTTTTTTCCGGGGGAGTGATCGTCGAACTCTGCTTCGCCTACATTCGCCCTCTTTTTTAATAAAAACTCGATTATGGTGACCAGATTTTTTTCCCGGGGCCCCTCTCCTGCTACTCTCCTAGCCTTAACCCCATCCATCCCCAAAGGGGATTACGTTTTTTCCCTTTGGTGCTTTTCGCTTTTCCCCTGTTGAAGCCTCTATAAAAGAAGCAAATGTTCCATCCTTGTCGGGATCCCCGGTGAAGCCCATTCCCTTCCTAATGTACGCTCTCACGATTTTACTAACCCTTTCCCATTTTTTAAAATGGTCACCGATATTAGACCCCTTCTTTATTCATTCGCCGCCCCTGTTTTTCTCCGTCCCTTTTTTTTCTTCCCCCTACATTCACTCTTTTTTCCTTTAGTTACCACCTTTTTATATTATGTACATCTCACTTTTTTTACCCCCCTGGGAAAATTCCCCGCTGTTGGGGGTGTTTTTCTCCACTCCCTTGCTCGGGAAAACTCCCCTGCCTACGGGGCTTCCCCCTCTCTTTTTCTTGATCACTTCCACTCCCCTTTTAAGCCCCGCTGTGTACACAATGGCTCAAGTCTTCAGCGGGATCGGGTTCGCAGCAGTGTTTCCCGGGCACGTCGTTTCGGGGACATTTACCATCTTCAGCTAACAATTTTTTTCTGCTGAACGGGATCCTTTCTTGCAGCACTTATTCATATCGCATCAATGCCTGTGTCTCATTTTTTAGTAGTTCAGACTCCCTTTGTGCTTAAAAGGCTATACGGGAAAAATTTTAAATTTTTATCCCCTATTTCCTATCCAATTTGGCTCGCCGTATCTCTACCAAAAACATTTAAAAATATTGTTTTTTGTTGGGTCCCTGGCCAGTCGAGTACAGGGGGGATGAACAGGCAGACACGCTGCCGGGTCAGGGAGTACAGGGCCACCAATTTTTCCCATCGAGGTGTTCCATTTTTGGATATTTCGCTGCAATAGCTACCCCCTTCGCACCCGTTGGCAACAACGTTGGCAAACCCGTCGGTAACCCAAAATTCATTTTATTTTAAAACCCAAACCTAGGTTACTGGGCCCTCCCTTTTTGGGCATCAGTGCCCAGGTTGGGGGACCCCTCTCTCCCCCCTTCGCATTGGTCCCCACTCCCTCTTACTCATGGGTATTCATGGGGAGGACCTGTTTCCCCTCTTTGAGCAGTGCAAGTTCCAGTATGATTTGCCACATTCCCGTTTGACTGCCCCCTCTATCAATGAGAGCAGAATTTACCCCCAAGCGTCTTCGTTCCCACTACTCTTCTTTACCTTCCCTTCTTGCTGAGGACCCTCCCTTTTAAACCTTGGCTCATTGAATTCTTGACAAAGATGATTTAAATCCCCAAACTTGTTTATACTTTGCCTCCCATCAGCCCTTTTTTAGTTCAGTCTCTTGTGCCCCCTTTTCCCCTTTACCCCCACTGCCCCCCCGTTTTCCGTAACCTATTTTTCATCCATCCCCTTTTGCCCCCTGATGCCCCCCGCTTCCTTCCTGCCCTGCAGCCCTTTTTATAATCCTGGGGGCTTTGCGCTTCTTTTTTATTTAAAAAATCTGAGAAATTGAGCCCTTCGGTTTTTCCCTTTTAAAAGAACAAAATTTCCCCCAAATTTCCCTTTTAAAATCGGGTCCTTTCCCTTCCCGTTCTTTTTTATCTATTAACTCTCCTTTCTGTTTGTTCTTCCAGGTTTACACGATAGTGATCACTTTCCCATTATTCTTATTTCTACTACATATACCCGACCATTTCGTAGCCCTCATTGGCAATTTGCTCGAGCAGATTGGGATTTATACTCCCATCTACTTGTTGCAGCCGGATGAACCTTCTTAAAACCCTTGCTCATCTTTCATGGGGAGCTGATCATCGAACCCTCCTTCGCCTACATTCCACCCTCATTTTATCGAAACTTGATTATGGTGACCAGATCTATTCAGCAGCATCTCCTACTCTCTCTAGCCTTAACCCCATTCATCACCAAGGATTACGTTTATGCCTTGGTGCTTTTCGCTCTTCCCCTGTTGAGAGCCTCTATGCAGAAGCGAACGTTCCATCCTTATCCGATCGCCGTGATGCCCATTGCCTTCGCTACTATGTACGCTCTCATGATCTCCACAATCCTTCCATTTATAGAATGGTCACTGATATTAGTAGACATTCTTTATTTGTTCGCCGCCCCTGTTTGCTCCGCCCCTTCTCTCTTCGCCTACATTCGCTCTCGTCTTCTCTTCAGTTACCACCTTTCTATGTTCATGTAGCATTTCACTTTTCCCTACCCCCTGGGAAGTTCCAGCTGTTTCGAGTCTGTTCTTTCTCTCTCCCTTGCTCGAAAGCCCAACTGTCTACGGTCACTTCCCGCTCTCTTTTTCTTGACCACTTCCACTCTCATTCTCATGCCATTGCAGTGTACACAGATGGCTCTAAGTCTTCTGACGGCATAGGATTCGCAGCAGTGTTTCCAGACAGTGTAGTACGAGGGCATTTACTATCTTCAGCTAGTATTTTTACTGCTGTCCTCACTTCTTTGTGTTCTCCCTCACAAACCCCAGTATCGACAAGACCTCGTACGACACCTCCTCCCAATCGTCCCTCTACTTCTCAGAGATCTAAAAAATCTCCTTTAACCCCTCCTTCCCTTCATCCACATTTTACCTTCCTTGTCTCTGTACCTAGGTCTTCCCCTTTCACTGGCTCTGTTACAAGTGTGGAGGTTCATCCTCCTCCTCGTACTGTGCCTTCCTCCCCTGTCCCCTCCCAAGTTTCTTCCTCTTCTGCCACCTCCCAGGTTTCTGCCTCTTCTGTCCCCTCCCACACTTCTCCTGTTCCCTCCACCCTTTCCCCCCCCCCCCACCTTGGTACAGTCCATTACAGCTCCGATCTTTACTCAAACTCCTCCTCTTTCCATCTCCAATATTGTCTCCCATATGACGTCTCTGAACTCCGAAACACTTGAAGCAATCTCTGAATATATTGCAGAGACCAAACCATCAATGGACACTGATCCACCCTCTGTTCCTTTTCTTTCCTCTTCTCCATCTGCGCAACTCCTTTCTTCACAACACGCTGTTCCTTCGCTACTTGAACGTTTTCCTTTGCCACCGCACGTGGACTTTTCTAACCCCTCTAGTCCGTAGGTACCCTTACCTGTGGATTTCAGGTATCTTTATCGTTGCCAATCATGGCCTATTTACAGTGGAATATTCGCGGCCTCAGGGGTAATCTGGGTGAGCTTCAGATGTTGCTTTCCCAGTTTTTCCCTGTTGGTGTTTGCTTACAGGAACCAAAATTACACTCTGCTGTTATCTCTCCCATCTCAGGCTATAATTTATTGTATTCTTCAGATCCTTTTCCTGATGGGACCTTTAATGAAAGTGCCCTTCTTCTACGCACTGATATTCCGTACCATCAGCTATTTGTTCGTACTTCACTGCATTACACAGCAGCCTGTATCCACTTGCATAGGTGGTATACACTGTTCTTTGTATCTCTCTCCTTCTCGGGCATTATCTGTTCCAGATATTGCCTTTCTTGTTTCGTCATTACCGCCACCACTTCTGTTACTTGGCGATTTTAATGCCCTCATTTCCTCTGGGGGGGTCTCACTGTGATTCCCGTGGCATTCAGTTAGAGGATTTTCTTTTCCCACCCCCTCCATGTTTTAAATACAGGTACTCGCACCCATTTTGATCCTCGGACTCATACTCTCTCTTGCATCGATCTCTCAGTCTGCTCTTCCTCCGCCGCATTAGACTTCACCTGGTCTGTTCTCCTGGATTTACATGACAGCGATCATTTCCAAATCATTCTTACTTCCCCTTCATATTCACCACCTCTTCGTAACCCACGCTGGCAATTTGATCAGGCAAATTGGAACCTTTACTCGCAACTAACTGTTTTTAGCGAGGTTTCTTCTTCGTCCTCAATTGATGAGCTTTTACACCCCTTCTCGTCCTAGGTTTTAACCGCAGCTTCTCATTCTATACCCCAAACTTCAGGCAGGCATTCTCAGAAATGCGTGCCTTGGTGGTCTCCTGCTTGTGCTCGTGCAGTACGTTTGAAACGCGCTGCGTGGGGCAGGTACCGGTACAATAGAACCACGGAGAGACTTCTTGATTTTAAGCAGAAGCGTGCGATCGCTCGCCGTGTCATCCGTGACGCTAAATGCACTTGCTGGCAAGATTATGTCTCTACCATCACCTCTGCTTCCTCTGAGTGCAGTCTGGAAAAAAGTACGAAAACTGAGTGGTAAATGTTCTCCTGACCTGGCTCCTGTTCTGCAGGTTGCCGATGTTGATATAGCAAACCCACTGGATGTTGCCAATGAAATTGGCAATCATCTGGTCCGTATTTCTCAGGGGCTCCATCTATACCCCTCGTTTCTTTCCTCGAAGTCTGCCAGAGAGCACCCTTGGACTTTTCTTTTCTCAGAGAAGAACAGTATAATGTGCCTTTTACACTTCAGGAACTGGAGGCAACACTCTCAGCTTGCCGATCATCGGCAGCTGGGCCCGACGGCATTCATGTTTGTATGCTACAACATTTACATCAGTCAGCCCTTGCAGTCCTATTATGCCTTTTCAATCTTATTTGGTTACAGGGAGTTCTTCCACAGCTGTGGGAATCTGCCATTGTTCTCCCTTTCCACAAACCTGGTACTACGGGACATGAAGCCTCCCACTATCGTCCCATTGCTCTTACCAGTGCAATTTGCAAAGTGATGGAATGCTTGGTAAATAGACGTTTAGCGTGGTATTTAGAGACACACAACAGTCTCTCCACTCGTCTATGTGGCTTTCGTGAGGCCGTTCTACCATAGACCCCTTACTACACTTGGATACATATGTTCATAATGCCTTTGCGAATAACCACTCAGTTATTGCCATATTTTTTGACCTTGAGAAGGCATATGACACAACTTGGAGGTATAATATTTTGGCCCAAGCTCACTCCTTAGGCCTTCGAGGCAATCTACCATTCTTCCTTAAGAACTTTTTAACTGACAGACATTTTCGTGTTCGGGTTAATAATGTGCTCTCCCCAGACTTTATCCAAGCTGAAGGTGTCCCCAGGATGTGTTTTGAGCACAACACTTTTTCTCCTTGCTATAAATGATTTGGCCTCTAGTCTTCCATCCAATATTTGGTCATCACTCTATGTTGATGACTTCGCTATTGCACATGCAGGTGCTGACTGTCACCTCATTACAGTTTCTCTCCAACATGTGGTCGACCGTGTTTCCAATTGGGCCACCACACACGGGTTTAAATTTTCCAGTACCAAAACTCACCAAATTACTTTCACTAGACGCTCTGTCATCTCCGATCATCCTTTGTACCTCTATGGCTCCCGTATCCCTGACCATGATACAGTCAGGTTTCTAGGCCTCCTCTTTGACCGTAGGTTATCCTGGAAACCTCACATTACCTCTCTGAAGGCAACTTGTCACAGCCAGCTGAACCTTCTTAAAACCTTTGCTCATCTTTCATGGGGAGCCAATCGTCGCACTCTCCTTCGCCTACATTCCGCCCTCATTTTTTCGAAACTTGATTATGGTGACCAGATCTATTCAGCGGCCTCTCCTGCTACTCTACTCATAGCCATAACCCATTCATAACCCAAAGAATTACCGTTTATGCCTGGTGAATTTTGCTCTCCCCTGTTGAGAGCCTCTATGCAGAAAGTGAACATTCACATCCTTATCCGATCGCCGTGATGCCATTGCCTTCGCTTACTATGTACGTTCCTCCAATCTCCGCAATCCTTCGATATTATAGACATTCTTTATTTGTTTCGCCGCCCCTGTTTGTCCGTCCCTTCTCCCATCACCTACATTCACTCTTGTCTTCTCTTCAATTACCACCTTTCTATTTCATGTAGGGCATCTCACTTTTCCCATACCCCCCTGGGAATTCCAGCTGTTCAAGTCCTGTTCTTTCTCACCTCGTCCCTTGCTCGAAAGCCCAACTGTCTACTGTAGCTTCCCGCTCTCTTTTCTTGACCACTTCCACTCTCATTCTCCCATGCCATTGCAGTGTAACCCAGATGTCTCTAGGGAGTCATTCTGACGGCGTAGGATTCGCAGCAGTGTTTCCTAAAGAACAGTCACGTACGAGGGCATTTACTATCTTCGGCTAGTATCTTTGACTGCTGAATTGTATTGCCATTCTTGCAGCACTATCCGTATTGCATCTAATGCCTGTGTCATCTTTGTGGTTGTCTTCAGACCCCTTAGTGCTTACAGGCTATACAGAAATTTTGTACAACCTCACCCCTTAGTCCTCCGTATCTGACTTTGGCTACGCCGCATCTCCTTCCAAGCATAAAGATATTGTCGTTGTGGGGGGGAGTCCCTGGTCATGTTGATGTACAGGCAATGTACAGGCAGACACTGCTGCGTGGTCAGCAGTACATGACCTACCGATTCATATAGAGGGGTTTTTGGGGGGGTTTTCCATTTACTGACTATTTTGTGCTGTAAATAGCGACCACAGTGCTTATGAGAGGTTTTTTACAAGCAAGAAGTGTTATAAGAAAAGCAGAGTAATGGAGAGTAAAAGAAAGTAAAGAGAGTGATGAGAGAGTGGCAGAAAGAGAGCATATGAAAAGAGTTGGAGAGGCACTGTCAAGAAATTTTAATGAAAATAAGAAAAAATTTAGGAGTGAGTTAAACAAGTTATGAAAAAGCCTAAGGGAAAGTATGGATTTGTCAGTTAAAAACAGAGTAGGGAAGTTAGTAGATGGGGAGATGGAGGTATTGAGGTAGATGGCGAGAATATTTTGAGGAACTTTAAATGTTAAGAAAAAGAGAGGCACTAATTTCATGCACTGGTCAGGGAGGTATATACCATCTTTTAGGAGTGAAGAAGAGCAAGAATGTAAGTGTGGGGGAGGTTACGTGAGCATTACGTAGAATGAAAGGGGGTAAAGCAAGCTGGAACTGATTGGATCATGACAGAAATGTTAATTAGCAGGGGGGATAAGTGTTTGGATTGGTTGGTACTGTTGTTTAATAAATGTATGAAAGAGGGAAGGTACCCTAGGGATTGGCATGTATAGCCCTTTATATAAAGGGAAAGGGGAACAAAAGAGACTGTACAAATTATAGAGGAAAAAGTTTACTGAGTATATTACCAGGAACAGTACGGTAGGGTAAATTGAAAGAATTAGAGGTAAGAAACAGAAAGTAGGATTGTGATGTGCAAGGAGGTTTCAGATGGAGGGGATGTGTAGATCAAAAGTGTTTACATTTGAAGCATATATGTGAAAGAGGGGGGGAGGTAAACAGTATTTAGATAAAGGAGGGAAGTTTTAATTGCATTTATGATTTAGAGAAAAGGCATGTGATAGAGTGGATAGAGGAGCAATGTGGCAGATTTTTTTTTGTTGGGCAAGTATAGGAAGGTGGCAAGTTTAATTAAATGCTGTAAAGAGTTTTTAAAGGATAGTGAGGCTCAGGTTAGGTGTGTAGAAGAGAGGGAGACTACTTCCCGGTAAAAGTAGGTCTTAGACAGGGATGTGTAATGTCACCAGGTTGTTTAATATTTTATTGATTGGGGTTGTAAAAGGAAGTAAATAGCTAGGTGTTCGGGAGAGGGGTGGGATTAAATTTTGGGGAATCAAATTCAAAATGAAATTGACACAGTAACTTTTTTGCTGATGATACTGTGCTTATGGGAGGGATTTCTCAAGAAAAAATTGCAAAGGGTTTGGATGAGTTTGGTGGGAATGTGTGTAAATGGTAAAATTGAAAGATCATAGAAAAGAGTAAGGGTGATGAGGGTATCAAATGATTTAGATAAAAAAAAAAATGGATATCAAATTGGGGAGGAGGAGTATGGAAGAAGTGAAATGTTTTCAGATACTTGGGAGTGAAGTGTTCGCGGATGATTTATGAAGGATGAAGGTAATCATAGAATTGGATGAGGGAAAAAAGCTGAGTGGTGCGTTGAAGGTATAGGTGAAGTCCAAAAAAACGTATCTATGGAGGCAAAGAAGGAACTATGAAAGTATAGTAATACCAACACTCTTAAATGGGTGAGAAGCTTGGTGGTAAATGCAAGCAGCGAGGAGACGGTTGAGGCAGTGAGATGCCTGTTTAAGGGCAATGTGTGGTGTAAATATTATGCAGAAAATTTGAGGTGTGAGGAAATTTAGGAGAAAGTGTGGAGTTAATAAAAGTATTGCAAGGGCCAGAAAGGGTTGTTGAGGTGTTTTGGTTCAGTTTAGAGAGAATGGAATCAAAGGAAATACTTGGAAAGCATTTAATCTATAGGGGAAGGAAGGCGGGGTAGTGGGTCCGTCCTCGAAAGGGTTGGAGAAGAGGAGGGTAAAGGAGGTTTTTGTGGGCAAGGGGCTTGGACTTCTCAGCAAGTGGGCGTGAGCGTGTTAGATAGGAGTGAATTGAGATGAATGGTAATTGGGACCTGACGATCTGTTTGAGTGTGAGCAGGGTAATATTTAGTGAAGGGATTCAGGAAAACCGGTTTATTTTTCATATAGTCGGACTTGAGTCCTGAAAAAATTGGAAGTACAATGCCTGCACTTTAAAGGAGGGTTTTATGGGATATTGGCAGTTTGGAGGGAATAGTTTGTATCTTATGTGTATGCTTCTAAATTGTGTTTCTTAGCACCTCTGCAAAAACAGGATAATGTGCGAGTGTGTGAAAGTGTTGATATATAAAAGTAATTTTCTTTTTTTGGGGATTTTCTTTCTTTTTTTGGGTCACCCTGCCTCGTGGGAGTACGGCCGACTTGTTGAAAGAAAAAAAAAAAAAAAAAAAGCTACCCACCTTCACACCCGTTGGCAACAATGTTGGTCTACTCTGCTCGGTAACAAACTTCAATCTATTAAACCGAGTATAGGTTTACTTGTCACCATGTCGAGGTTTTGGGAGGCTACTCTCTATCCCCGTCTTGCTTCGCATTGGCCACACTCGTCTTACTCTTGGGTACTCATGGAGAGGCACCCTGTTCCTCTCTATGACAGTGTCAAGTTCCAGTATCGATTAGCCACATTCCTGTTAGACCTGTGCCCTCTCTATCAACGAACAGCAGAATTTACCTCCAACATCGTCCTTCGTTTTTTTTTCTACTACCTCTCTTTACCTTCCCTTCTTGCTGATGACCTCCTTTAATCCCCTGACTCACTCATTGACTTCTTGACAACGACTGATTTTACCTCCACAAACTCTGATGATACTTTTTTCGCACTCCCCTCAGCTCTTTCTAGTTCCGTCTCTTTGCTGCCCTTGACCCTTTCACCATCTACTAGCCGCCACTGTTAATCTATTAACCTATACTCATCCATCCTCCCTTTTGCCACCTGATGCCCCTCACTTTTCCTTCCTGCCTGCAGCGCTGTATAGTCCTTGTGCTTAGCGCTTCTTTTTTATTATAATAATAATCTCTCCCGTCTTCGCATTGGCCATACTCGTCTTACTCGTGGTAATCTCATGGAGAGGGGCGCCCCTGCTCCTCTCTGTGAGAATTGGTCAGTTTCCATTATCGTTAGCCATAATTCTATTAGTCTGCCCACTTTACAACGAGCAGACACAGAATATACCTCCAACGTGTTCTTCGCTCCGCTGCTCTCTCTTTAAACCTTTCTTCTTTCGATGATGGACTCACATTTCATTCCGGACTCTCTCATTGACTTGGGGGGGGTAAACAACTGACTTACTTCACAAACTCCTGATGATACCTTCAAGGCCCTTTCTACCTCAATCTCTTGCTGCCCTCTACCCCTCACTATCCCCTGCCCCGCTGTTTCTCTGTAACCTACTGATTCATCCCTCCCACCTGCCCGCCCAGATACCCTCGCTTCCTTCCCTACCCCGCAGCGCTGTATAGAGCCCTTGTCTTAAGCGCTTCTTTTATATTATAATCATTTCTCTGGACCCGCTTGTTATCAGACCATTCTTCGACTCTTCTGTACCCCGGTACCTCTTGCTGTAATGCTTCGTCACCTGCTTCAGTGCTGCGGTGTCACCCTGTTCTGTTCATGCCGCTGCATCTAGCACTACTTTCCAATGCATCCGGCTTCCCCGAATACTGTGGGATAGTTCTCAGATCGCCCACCTCCCTTTGGTCAGACCACCCTCGGTTCTAACTCTGAAGCATCCAAAGACAACCTACTATGACAGTTCGTCAATGACCACTTCAAAAACAACCTACACGACCCACTGTCTTTGCGTACTGGGGCTAACTCGTACACAATGACAAAATTCTTTTCTTTTACAAAACAGATGTCTCCACTAACTGATTTCTTTTCTGATCACAAAATTGGTAAAGCTCTTTCACGGCATGTTGGCCAAAATATATCCTTCCATGCTCTTCGAAGTAGTGCATGTGTTTGTAACAGTGGCAGAATTCAGATCAAGCTCATCCTCTTCTTTCTGCATCACGTCCATAGATAACGAACCAGTCAACCGTTCGTAAGCACGCTACTCTCTTAATTCTTGCAGTGGTACTGTGGTCTTATTGTACCATTGTACAGAGTGATTTTTTGTCCTTGTGCAAAGGTATTAGAACACTTAGCCCCTCAGAACCTCCCTATTGTCAAGTAGATATGTACACCTGGCCTGCTCGTGGGCGAGGCGTTTTCCTAGTAACATGCTCGTTTAAAACCCTTCGACTATCCGTAACTTTTTGGTCCTCTGTCAATAATGCGTGACGTTGCCCTTAGGACCATCAAGTAGTATCCCACTCCCCCAACATGACATAATTGCTGGAGCATATTGGACACCCCACTAAACAGCTACAGATCTGGCGGCAGAATTGCGTCCGGTGCAGTGTGCAGCAGATCATGTTCAATATGTCATATAGTCTATCCCCCCTCTTGCTCAACTGGCAGGGAACCTCACACCTTCCTTTCCGCGTGTTAGCCTAAAGGATTACATCTAATGAACAAGAGATCCCTTAATTAAGGAGTTGTGAGGGCCTCACTTAAACTATGGCCGTCTCAGCTCCGCCTTTCAAGTAAACCCCTCGTTGTCCCATATGCTCGGAGTAGCCCAAAGACCTCCAACCTCACGGTCCTCCCCCCCCCTACCAATCCCTCTGTGTCTTTGTCCTCCGGGGTCGCCCCAGTTTTCTAATTCATTTTGCAGTTTTAATACTCTGACCTCCTACCTCCACCCGACTTCTACTTCATACTTCATCTCACTCACAATGCTTCTAAGCTACAAGACCTCGCAGACCTACACTTTCTTTCGCGTCTGGTTCACTTGCACAGAATATATCTCCTACCTCGGAGCCTCGTTCTCACCTCCCTTTCCAGCTCTCACATGAAGGTAGAGGTTCACCACCCTCCTCATGTAGACCCTCTCCCCTGTTCCTCTTCTCCCCCGGGTCTTCCTCCAGTTACCCTCCAACCTCCTTCCTCTCCTGTTACACTGCAGGCCTCTTCTACCCCAGCCGACGCATCTCTCTACGTTTGTACTCCCTGCTCCCCTCAAGGAAGGTTCCTTGATGTTGGTGAGGGGCTCTTGATTTAGGGAATTGGATCTGTGCTCCAGTTCCCCGAATTAAGCCTGAATGCCTTCCACATCCCCCCCCCAGGCGCTGTATAATCCTCCGGGTTTAGCGC
This sequence comes from Cherax quadricarinatus, assembly GCF_026875155.1. NCBI lineage: Eukaryota > Metazoa > Arthropoda > Malacostraca > Decapoda > Parastacidae > Cherax > Cherax quadricarinatus. Next base: position 13,496 of record NW_026482743.1, read on the forward strand.
TTCCCCCTTGATTATAAAAATAATAATAATGTACTCCCTGCCCCCCCCCCCAGACCTCTTTAGTTGCCTCCATAGTAACTCCGACCTCTCCATGCAATGCCTCTCCTGTCTCTGACATCATGGCATCATTGGCTTCCTTAACAATAGAGATGTTAGACGCTATCTCCAGCTATATTACGGAGATGACGCCTCCGATGGACACCAATGCGACTCCTCCTGCCCCTTCTGTTTTGTGACCCTCGCAACACAATATTCCACAACATTCACATTATTCTTTGCTTCCATGCTTATTGTCACCCCCACACATCGACTTTTACAGATCCTAAAAGCCCATAGGCTTTATCGTTTCTTATTGTTGCCAATTTTATTTCTGTACATATCTTTATTAAAATGGAATATTTGTGGCCTTAGGGGCAGTCAAGGAGAACTCCAAGTGTTGCTCTCCCAGTTGTCCCCAGTATGTGTTGGGTTGCAAGAGCCCAAAATTCGTTCTGCTGTCTTTCACCCCGTTTCATGCTACATGCTATTACATTCTTCAGATCCTTTACCTGTCAAATCATTTAGTGAAAGCGTGCTTCTTGTGCGCATTGATATACTGTATCAAGTTTTTATTTGTTCCCCGCTGCATTATACTGCAGCTTGGATTTATTTACACAGATGGTTTACAGTCTGCCCTCTCTATCTTTTTCCCTCCCATGCTTTCTGTATCTCTGATATCTCGTTTTTAATTTCTTCTCTACCATCTCCCATCTTGTTCTTGCGTGATTTTAACACTCGCCATCACCTGTGGGGAGGGTCCCACTGCGACTCATGGTGATCAGTTGGAGAGACTTCTCACTTCTTATCCTCTTCATGTTTTAAATACAGGTGCTCCTACCCATTTTGACACACTCAGTCTCTCTCCTGCATTGATCTTTCCATCTGTTCCTCACCCATTGCACTTGATTTTAGGTGTGTT
>NW_026482746.1:0-49932 GCF_026875155.1 Cherax quadricarinatus
GACAGTGTGTTCCTTTCAAGACGCAGTGTTCTTGTATTACGAAGTGTGTCTTGTAAGACTGTAATGTGTCTTGTAGGACTGTTGTGTGTCTTGTAAGACTGTAGTGTGTCTTGTAAGACTGTAGTGTGTCATGTAAGACTGTAGTGTGCCTTGTAAGACTGCAGTGTGTCTTGTAAGACTAGACTGTGTTTTGTAAGACTGTACTATATCTTGTAAGACTGTAGTGTGTCTTGTGAGACTGTAGTGTGCCTTGTAAGACTGTAGTCTGTCTTGTAAGGCTAGACTGTGTTTTGTAAGACTGCAGTGTGTCATGTAAGACTGTAGTGCGTCTTGTAAGACTGTAGTGTGTCTTGTAAGACTGTAGTGTGTCTAGTAAGACAGTAGTGTGTCTTGTAAGACTGTAGTGTGTCTTCTAAGACAGTAGTGAGTCTTGTAAGACTGTTGTGTGCCTTGTAAGACTGTGGTGTGTCTTGTAAGACTAGAATGTGTTTTGTAAGACTGTAGTGTGTCTTGTAAAACAGTAGTGTGCCTTGTAAGACTGTATTGTGCCTTGTAAGACTGTAGTGTGTCTATTAAGACAGTAGTGTGTCTTGTAAGACTGTAGTGTGTCTTGTAAGACAGTAGTGTGTCTTGTAAGACTGTATTGTGCCTTGTAAGACTGTAGTGTGTCTTGTAAGACTGTAGTGTGTCTTGCAAGATTGCAGTGTGTTTTGTAACACTCTAGTGTGTCTTGTAAGACTGTATTGTGTTTTGTATGAGTGCAGTGCGTCTTGTAAGGACTAGGACGCTGGGGTTTCTAAGACTCTAGTTTTGGGTCTAGTAAAGACAGCAGTGTGTCTTGTAAAACTGTAGTGTGTCATGTAAGACAGTAGTGTTTCTTGTAAGACTGTAGTGAGTCTTGTAAGACTGTAGTGTGTCTTGTAAGACTGCAGTGTGTCTTGTAAGACTGTAGCGTGTCTTGCAAGACTTGTGTCTTGTAAGACTGTAGTGTGTCTTGCAAGACTGCAGTGTGTCTTGTAATACAGTATTGTGTCTTGTAAGACTGCAGTGTGTCTTGTAAGACTTCAGTGTCTCTTGTAAGACTGTAGTGTGTCTTGTAAGACTGTAGTGTGCCTTGTAAGACTGTAGTGCGTCTTGTAAGACAGTAGTTTGTCTTGTAAGACTACAGTGTGTCTTGTAAGACTGTAGGGTGCTTGTAAGACTGCAGTGTGTCTTGTGAGACTGTAGTGTGTCTTGTAAGACTGGCAGAGTGTATTGTAAGATGCGTGTGTCTTGTAAGACTGTGTGTGTCTTGTAAGACTTGCAGTGCGTCTTGCAAGACTGCAGAATGTCTTGCAAGGACTGCAGGGGTCTTGTAATATGTAGAGTGCCTTGAAAGACTGTAGTATTTCTTGTTAGACTGTAGTGTGTCTTGTAAGACTACAGTGTGTCTTGTAAGACATGTCGTGTGTCTTGTTAAGAATCAGGGTGTCTTGTAAGACTTGTAGGGTGTCTTGTAAGACGTAGTGTGTATTGTAAGGGACTGTAGTGTGTTTGTAAGACTGTAGTTGTGCCTTTGTAAGATGTGTGTGTCTTGTTAAGACTAGACTTGTGATTAGTAAGACTGTTAGTGGTCTTCTAAGTCTGTAGTGGGTCTAGTAAGACAGTAGTGTGTCTTGTTAAGACAGTAGTTGTGTTCTTGTGAGACAGTAGTGTGTCTTGTAAGACTGTAGTGTGTCTTGCAAAGACAGCAGTTTGTCTTGTAAGACTTCAGTGTTCTCTAGAAGACTGTAGTGTGTCTTGTATAAGACTGTAGTGTGCCTTGTAAGACTGTAGTGTGTCTTGTAAAACTGTAGATGTGTCTGTAAGCTTGTGTTGTTTTCCTTGTAAGACTACAGTGTGTCTTGTAAGTCTTAGTGTGTCTTGTAAGACTGTAGTGTGGTTTCTTGTAAGACTGTAGTGTGTCTGTAAGACTGCAGTGTGTTCTTGTAAGACTGCAGGGTGTCTGTGTCTTGCAAGACGGCAGTGTATCCTTGTAATACTGTAGAGTGTCTTGTAAGACTGGTTGTATGTCTTGGTAAGACTGTAGTGTGTCTTGTAAGACTACAGTGTGTCTTGTACAGACTGTAGTGTGTCTTGTATAATCAAGTGTGTCTTGTAAGACTGTGAGTGTCTTGTAAGGACTGTAGTGAGTCTTGTAAGACTCTAGAAGTGTGTCTTGTTAGGACAGTTGTGTGTCTTGGTAGACTAAAAGTTGTGTCTTGTGAGACTGTACTAAGTGTTGTCTTGTAAGACAGTAGTGTGTCTTGCAAGACTTGTGTCTTGAAAAGATGCAGTGTGTCTTGTAGGACTGTAGTGTGTCTTGTAAGACTGTCTAGTGTGTCTTGTAAGACTTGTTGTGTTGTCTTGTAGGGACTTACAAAGTGTCTTGTAAGACTGTAGTGTGTCTTTGTAATGACGGATAGTGTGTCTTGTAAGACAGTATTGTTGCCGTGTAAGGACTGAGTGTGTCTTGTAAGCTGTAGCTGTGTCAAGTAAGACTGTAGTGTGCCTTGTAAGACTGCAGGATGTGTCTTCGAAAGACTAGGACTGTGCTTTTGTAAGGACTGTGTATATATTGTAAGTCTTGTAGTGTGTCTTGTGAGGTCTGTAGTGTGCCTTGTAAGATGTAGTGAAGGTCTTGTAAGGCTAGACTGTGTTTGTAAGATGCAGTGTGTCTTGTAGACTGGTAGTGGCGTCTGTAGACTGTAGTGTGTCTTGTGTAGACTGTGTGTGTCTTAGTAAGACAGTTGTGTGTTTTGTAAGACTGTAGTGTTGTATTCTAGGACAGTAGTGAGTCTTGTAAGACGTTGTGTGCCCTTTTAAAACTGTGGGGGTCTTGTAAAACAGAATGTGTTTTTAAAACGTATGTGTTTGTAAAAAAAGTATGTGCCTTGTAAGACTGTATTGTGCCCCGTAAACGTAGTGTGTCTATTAAGACGTAGTGGTTTGTAACTTGTGGGGCTTGTAAGACGTAGGGGGTCTTTTAAGACGTATTGTGCCTTTAAGACTTAGTGTGTCTTGTAAAACTGTAGTGTGTCTTGCAAGTTGCGGTGTTTTGTAACACTCATGTGTCTTGAAGAGTATTGTGTTTTGTATGAGTCGTGCGTTTGTAAGACTGACTGTGTTTTTATAAGCTGTAGTGTGTCTTGTAAAAACAGTAGGTGTCTTGCAAGACTGTAAATGATCTTGTAAGACTGTAGTGTCTGTAAACTGTAGTGTGCATTTAAACTGTATTGTCTTTTAAACAACGTGTTTTCTAAGACTTAGGTTTTTCTAAAAGACACATGTTCTTTTAAAACGTTTGTGTGTCATTAAAACGTAGGTTTCTTTAAGACGTATGGAGCTTGTAAGACTGTATGTGTCTTGTAAGATTCAGGGTCTTATAAGACTGACGTGTCTTGCAAGATTGTGTCTTGTAAGACTGTAGTGTGTCCCTTCAAGACTGCAGTGTGTCTTGTAATACAGTATTGTGTCGTAAAACTGCAGGTGCTTGTAAAACTTCAGTGTCTCTTGAAAACAGTAGTGTGTCTTGTAAGCTTAGGTGCCTTGTAAGACGTAGTGCGCTTGAAGACAGTAGTTTTTTCTTTTAAGACTACAGTGGTCTTTTAAGACAGTAGGGTGCTTGTAAGATGCAGTGTGTCTTTTGGGGCGTATGTGTCTTGTATGACTTCAGTGTGTATTTTAAGACGCGTGTGTCTTGAAACTGTATGCTTTTAAAACTACAGTGGTCTTTTTAAGACGTAGTGTGGGGTTTGGAAACCCGTATGTGTCTTGTAAGACTGTAGTGTGTCTAGTAAACTACAGTGGTTTGTAAGACTGTTTGGTGTCTTGTGAACGTATTTGTCTTTTAAGATGGTGTGTCTTTTAAGACTGCGTGTTTTTTGTAAGACTGTAGTGTGTCTTAAAACTGCAGTTTGTCTTTTTAAAACTGCATGTGCCTTGTAAGACTGTATGTGCTTGTAAGACTTTAGTGTCTCTTGTAGAGTAGGTGTCTTTTAAGATTAGTGTGCTTTTAAACTATAGTGTTCTTTTAAAACTGTAGTGTGTTCTAACCTGTTGTTCTTTTAAAAATACAGTGTGTCTTGTAAGCTCTAGGTGTTTTGTAAATGTAGTGGTGCTTGTAGACTGTATGTTCTTGAAAAACTGCAGTGTTCTTGTAAAACTGCAGTGTGTCTTGCGGGGCTGCAGTGTGTCTTGTAATGCTGTAGAGTGTCTTGTAAGGCTGTAGTAATTCTTGTAAGACTGTAGTGGTTTGTAAGACTACAGTGTGTCTTGCAAGACTGTATGTGTCTTTCAAGTCTTGTGTCTTTTTTTAAAACTGCAGTGTGTTTTGTAAGACTGTAGTGTGTCTTGCAAGACTGCAGTTTGTTTGTAATACTGATGTGTCTTTTAAACTGTAGTGGTCTTTAAACTTCAGTGTTTCTTTTAAGACTGTATGTGCTTGTAAGACTGTGTGTGCCTTGTAAACTGTAGGGTCTTGTAAAATGTAGGTGTGCCGTAAGCCCGTGTGTGTCTTATAAACTACAGTGTGTCTTGTAAGTTCTTTGTGGTCTTTAAACTGTGGGTCTTGTAAACTGTAGGTGTCTTGTAAGACTGCGTGTGCTTTTAAACTGCAGTGTGTCTGTGTCTTGCAAACTGCATGTGTCTTTATACTTAGATTGTCTTGTAAAACGTATTATTTTGTAAGACTTATGTGTCTTGTAAACTACATGTTCTTGTAAGACTGTAGTGTGTCTTTTAAAACTGTAGTGTGTCTGTAAGACTGTAGTGTTCTTGTAAACGAGTGTGCCTTGTAAGACGAAGTTTCTTGTAAAGACTAGACTGTGTTTTGTAAAACTGTAGTGTGTCTTGTAAGTCTTAGTGGTCTAGTAGATGAGTGTGTCTTTAAGACAGTATGTGTCTTGTGAGACAGTAGTGTGTCTTGTAAGACTGTAGTGTGTCTGAAGACTGCAGTCTGTCTTGTAAGACTGCAGGTGTCTTGTAAGACTGCAGTGTGTCTTTTAAGACTGAACAGTCTTGCAAGACTTTTGTCTTTAAACTGTGTGTTCTTGCAAGATGCAGTGTGTCTTGTAAAACTTTTTGTGTTTGTAAAACTGCATGTGTTTTGAAGACTTCAATGTCCTTTTAAGACTGCAGTGTGTCTTTTAAATGTTAGTGGATTTGTAAACGTATGCTTTGTAAACAGTAGTTTGTCTTGTAAGACTACAGTGTGTCTTGTAAGACTGTAGGGGGCTTGTAAGACTGCAAGGTCTTGTGAACGTAGTGTGTCCCTTTTAAGACTGCAGAGTTATTGTAAAAACTGCAGGTGTCTTGTAAGACTGGTGGTCTTGTAAACTGAGTGGTCTTTTAAGCTGCAGTATGTCTTGCAAGACGCAGTGTGTCTTGTAATACTGTGAGGCCTTAAAGACTGTAAATATTCTTGTAAGACTGTGTGTGTTTGTAAGACACAGTGTTCTTTAAAAACGTAGTGTGTCTTGTAAAACTACAGGGTCTTGTAAGACTGTAGTGTGTCTTGTAAGACTGTAGTGGTCTTGAAACTGTAGTTTCTTGTAAGACTGTAGTGTCCTTTAAGCTGTTTTTTTGTCTTTTAAAGACTAGACTGTGTTTTGTAAACTGTAGTGTGTCTTCTAAGTCTGTAGTGTGTCTAGTAAACAAATGTCTTTTTAAGACGTAGTTGGGTCTTTTTAGACAGTTGTGTCTTTTAAGACTGTATGTGTTTGTAAGCGTAGTGTGTTGTAAAAAAGTAGTGTGTCTTAAGCTTGTAGTTTTTCTTTTAAAACCAGTGTGTCTTGTAATCTCTAGGGGCTTTAAGACTGTAGTTTCTTGTAAACTTTGTTTCTTGTAAGTGCAGGGGGTCTTGTAAGGGTGTTTTGTAAAGACTGTAGTGTGTCTTGTAATCTGTTAGTGTGTCTAGTAAGATAGTAGTGAGTCTTGTACGCAGTAGTGTGTCTTGTGAGACAGTAGGTGTGTCTTGTAAGACTTGTAGTTGTGTCTTGTAAGACTGCAGTCAGTCATGAGTAAAGACTGCAGTGTAGTCTTGTAAGACAGCAGTGTGTCTTGTAAGACTGTAACATGTCTTGCAAGACTGTGTCTTGTAAGACTGTAGTTGTCTTGCAATGACGCTGTCAGTGTGCTTGTAATACAGTATTGTGTCTTTGTAAGACGCAGATGTGTTTTGTAAGACTCAATATGTCCTCCTCTTGTAAGACAGCAAGTGTGTCCTTGTAAGCTGTAAGTGGTGATATGTAAGACGGTAGTGCGTCTTGTAAGACAGTAGTTTGTCCTTGTAAGACTACAGTGAGGTCTTGAAAGACTGTATCTGCTTGTAAGACTGCAGTGTGTCTTGTGAGACTGTTGTGTCTTGTAAGACTGCAGAGTGTAGTTGTACGACTGCATGTGTCTTGTAAGACTGTAGTGTGAGTCTTGTAAGACTTCAGTGTGTCTTGCAAGATGCAGATAATGTCTTGCAAGACTGCAGTGTGTCTTGTCATACTGTAGAGTGGCCTTGAAAGAGACTGAAGTTATTCGTGTAAGACTGTATGTGTCTTGTAAGACTACAGTGTGTCTTGTAAGACTGTAGTGATCTTCTAAACTACAGTGTGGGGGGTTGTCTAGTAAGACTGTAGTGTGTCTTGTAAGACTGTAGTGTGGTCTTGTAAGACGGTATGTGTCTTGTAAGACTGTCATTGTGCCTTGTAAGACTGAAGTGGTGTCTTGTAAAGACTATACTGTGTTTTGGTAAGACTGTATGTGTCTTGTAAATCTGTATGTGTCTAGTAAGAACAGAGCAGTGTGTCCCTTGTAAGACTGTAGAGGTGTCTTGTGAACAGTAGTAGTGTCTTGTAAAGACTGTATGTGTCTGTAAGGACAGCAGTCTGTCTTGTAAGACTGTAAGTGTGTCTTGCCAAGTCATGTGTCCCTGTACAGATTGCAGTGTGTTTTTTGAAAGAACTGTTAGTGTGTCTTGAAAACTGCAGTTTGTCTTGTAATACTGCAGTGTGTCTATGTAAGACTGCAGTGTTTCTTGCAAGACTTTGCAGTGTGTCCTTGTAATACTGTAGAAGTGTCTTGTAAAGACTGCAGTATGTCTTGTGGAGGTACTGTAGAGTGTCCTTGGAAAACTACAGTGTGTCTTGTAAGACGTAGTGTGTCTTGCAAGTCTTGTGTCTTGTAAGACTGCAGTGCGTTTTTGTAAGACTGTAAGTGTGCTCTTGCAAGACTGCAGTTTGTCTTGTAAGACCTTCATTGTCTCTTGTTTAGACCTGTATTGTGTCATGTAAACTGTAGTGTGCCTGTAAGACTGGTAGTGTGTCTTGTAAAACTTGTTTGTGTGTTCCCTGTAAGGCTTGTAGTGTGTCTTGTAAGACTAACAGTGTGTCTTGTAAGTCTCTAGTGAGTCTTTAAGACTGTCAGTGTGTCTTGTAGACCTGTAGTGTGTCTTGTAAGAGCGACAGTGTTGTCTTGACAGACTGCAGTGTGTCTGTGTCTTGCAAGACTGCAGTGTATCTTGTTATAAACTGTAGAGTGTCTTGTAAGACTTTAGTATTTCTGAAGACTGTAGTGTGTCTTGTACGACTAGCAGTGTGTCTTGTATGACTGTAGTGTGTCTTGTAAGCTCAAGTGTGTCTTTAAGACTGTAGTGTGTCTTGTAAGAGACCTGTGAAGTGATATCTTTGTAAGACTCTAGTGTGTCTTGTAGACAGTAGTGTGTCTTGTAAGACTCAAGTGTGTCTTGTGAGACTGTATTGGTGTCCCCTTGTAAGACAGTACGTGAGTCTTGCAAGACATGTGTCATGAAATGACTCAGTGTGTCTTGTAGGACTGTAAGTGTGTCTTGTAAGACTGTATGTTCTGTAAGACTGTAGTGTATCATTGTAGGACTACAAAGTGTTCTTGTAGAGACATGTAGTGTGTCCTTGTAGACTGTAGTGTGTCTATGTAAGACAGTATTGGCCCTTGGTTAAGACTGTAGTGGTGTCTTGTAAGACTAGTACTGTGTCCCATGTAAGACTGTAAAGTGTGCTTGTAAGACTGCAGTGTATCTTTAAGACTAGACATGTGTTTGAAAGACTGTAGTATATCTTGTAAGACTGTAGTGTGTCTTGTGAGACTGTAGTGTAGCCTTGTAAGACTGTAGTGTGTCTTGTAAGCTAGAACAGTGTTATGTAATACTGCAGGTGAGTCTTGTAAGACTTATGCGTCTGTAAGACTGAAGTGTGTCCTATGTAAGACGGAGTGTGTCAGTAAGACGATAGTGTGTCCTTGTAAGTCTGTAGTGTGTCTTCAAAGACAGATAAGTGAGTCTATGTAAAAACTTGTTGTGTGCCTTGTAAGACGTGGTTTGTCTTGTAAGACTAGAATGTGTTTTTTGTAAGACTGTAGTGTGTCTTTAAAACAGTAGTGTGCCTTTAAGACTGTATTTTGCCTGTAAGACTGTAATGTAATATGTAAGACTGTAGTGTGCCTTTGGAAGATTGCAGTGTTTTTTTTGTAACACTCTATGTGTCTTGTAAACTGTATTGGGTTTTGTATGAGTGCAGTGCGTCTTGTAAGACTAGACAGTGGTTTTTAAAAGACAGTAGGTGTGTTTTGTAAGACAGTAGTGTGTCTTGCAAGACTGTAGTGTATCTTGTAAGACTGTAAGAATGTATTGTAAGACTGTAGTGTGGCTTGTAAGAGTGGTATAGTCTCTTGTATGACTGTAAGTGGTTCTTTTGTAAGACTGTAGAAGGTGCCTTTGTAAGACTGTATGTGTCCCTTGTCGACTAGACATGTGTTTTGGTAAAGACTCTAGTGTGTCTAGTAAGACAGCAGTGTGTCTTGTAAAACTGTAGTGTGTCATGTAAGACAGTAGTGTTTCTTGAAAGACAGTAGTGAGTCTTGTAAAGACTGAAGTGTGTCTTGTAAGACTGCTGTGTGGTTCCTTGAAAACAGTAGCGTGTCCTTGCAAGACTTGTGTTCTTGTAAGACTGTAGTGTGTCTGCAATGACTGCAGTTGTGTCTTGTAATATCAGTATTGTGTCTTGGTAAGACATGCAGTGTGTCTTGTAAGACATCAGTTCTCTTGTAAGAGTGTATTGTGGTCTGTAAGACTGTATGATGTGCCTTGTAAGACTGTAGTGCATCTTGTAAGACAGTAGTTTGTCTTGTAAGACTACAGTGTGTCTTGTAAGACAGTAGTGTGCTTGTAAGACTGCAGTGTGTCTTGTGAGACTGTAGTGTGTCTTGTATGACTAGTGTGTATTGTAAGACTGCAGTGTGTCTTGTAAGACTGTAGTGTGTCTTGTAAGACTACAGTGAGTCTTGTAGACTGTAGGGTGTCCTTGGAAGACTGTAGTTGTGTCAAGTAAGACTGTAGTGTGTCATGTAAGACTGTAGTGTGCCTTGTAAGACTGAAGTGTGTCTTGTAAAGACTAGACTGTGTTTTGTAAGACTGTAGTGTGTCTTGTAAGTCTGTAGTTTGTCTGGTAAGACAGTATTGTGTCCTGTCAGACTGTAGGTGTTATTGTTATACAGTAGTTGTGTCTTTTAAGACTGTAGTGTGTCCCCTTGTAAGACTGCAGTCTTCTTGTAAGACTGCAGTGTGTCTTGTAAGACGGCAGTGTGTCTTGTAAGACCTGTAACTGTGTCCACTTGGCAAGACTTGTGTCTGAAGACTGTAGTGTGTCTTGCAAGACTGCAGTGTGTCCTTGATAATACAGTAATTAGTGTCTTGTAAGACTGGCAGTGTGTCTTTGTAAGACTTCAGTGTCTCTTGTAAGACTGTAGTGTGTCTTGTTAAAGACTGTAGTGTGCCTTGTAAAACTGAGTGCGACTTGTAAGAACAGTAGTTTGTCCTTGTAAGACTACAGTGTGTCATGTAAGACTGTAGGTGCTTTGTAAGACTGCAAGTGTGTCTTGTGAGACTGTTGTGTGTCATGTAAGACTGCAAGGTTTGCAAGACTGCAGTGTTGTCTTGTAAGACTGTAGTGAGCCTCCGTAAGACCGCAGTGTGACCATGCAAGACTGCAGTATGTCTTGCAAACTTGCAGTGTTTCTTGTATATTGTAGAGTGTCTTGAAAGACTGTAATTGTCTTCTAAGACTGTAAGTGTGTCGTGAAGACTACAGTGTGTCTTGTAAGACTGTAGTGGTGTCTTGTAAAGACTACAGTGGTGTCGTGTAAGACTGTATGTTTCTTGTAAGACTGTAGTGTGTCTTGTAAAGACTGTAGTGTTTCTTGAAGACTGTAGAGTGGCCTGTAAGTACTGAAAGTGTCTTGTAATTTACTAGACTGTGTTTGTATGACAGTAGTGTTGGCTGTAAGTCTGTAGTGTGTCTAGTAAAGACAGTAATGTGTCTTGTAAGACGTAGTGGTCTTGTGAGACAGTAGTGTGTCTGTAAGACTGTAATGTGTCTTGTAAAGACTGCAGTCTGTCTTGTAAGACTGTAGTGTGTCTTCAAGTCATGTGCTTGTAAGAAGCATTGTGTTTTTGCAAGACTGTAGTGTGTCTTGAAAACTGCAGTTTGTCTTGTAATACTGCAGTGTGTCTTTGTAAGACTGTATTGTGTGTCTTGTAAGACTTCATTGTCACTTGTAATGACTGAGTGTGTGCTGTAAGAAACTGAGTAGTGTGGCCTTAAGACTATAGTGTGTCATGTAAAACCTGTAAGTGTGTCATGTAAGCTTGTGGTGTGTCTTGTAAGAATACAGTGTGTCTTGTAGTCTCTATGTGTTTTGTAAAGAACTGTATGTGTCTGAGTAAGACTGTGAGTGTGTCCTTGTAAAACTGCAGTGTGTCTTGGTAAGAACTGCAGTGTGTCTTGGCAAGACTGCAGTGTGTTCTTGTAAATATACCTGAGAGTGTCTTGAGTAAGAGCTTGTAGTATGTATCTTGAAGACTGTAGTGTGTCTTGTAAGACTACAGTGTGTCTTGTAAGACTGTAGTGTGTCTTGCAAGTCTTGTGTCTTGTAAGACTGCAGTGTGTTTTGTAAGACTGTAGTGTGTCTTGCAAGACTGCAGTTTTGTCTTGTTAATACTGCAGTGTGTCTTGGTAATACTGTAGTAGACCCTTGTAATACAATCAGTGACTCATGTAAGACTGTAGTTGGACTTGTATAAGACTGTACTCTGTCCTTGTAAACTGTAGTGTGTCTTGTAAAACTGTAGTGTGTCCTGTAAGCCTGTAGTGTGTCTTGTAAGACTACAGTGTGTCTTGCAAGTCTCTAGTGCGTCTTGTAAGACTGTATGTGTCTGTAAGACTGAGTGTGTCCCTTGTAAGACTGATAGTGTCTTGTAAGACAGCAGTGTGTCTGTTTACTTGCAAGACAGTCAGTGTGGTCTTGAAAACTGTAGATTGTCTGTATAAAGACTGCAATGTCTTTGTAAGACTGAAGTGTGTCTTTGTAAGGACTACTGTGTGACTTGTAAGACTGTAGTGTGTCCTTGGTAACTCAAGTGTGTCTTGTAAAACGTAGGTGTGTCTTGTAAGACTGTAGTGTGTCTTGTAAGACTCTAGGTGTCTTGTAATGACAGTAGTGTGTCTTGTCAAGACTACAGAGTGTCTTGTAAGAGACTGTAGTGAGTCTTGTAAGACTGTGTAGTGTGTCGCTTGTAAGAGACTGTAGTGAGTCTTGTAAGACTGTAGTAGTCTAGATAAGACAGTAGTGTGTCTTGTAAGACAACAGTGTGTCTTGTAAGACTGAAGAGGGAGTGACTTTATGACTGTATGTGTCTTGTTAAGACTTGTAGTGTCTTGAAGACTGTAGTGTGTCTAGTAAGACAGTAGTGTTCTTTGATAAGACTGTAGTGTTACTTGTAAGACTGTAGTTGTGTTGTAAGAGCTGTAGTGTGTCTTGTAAGACTGCATTGTGGTCTTTTAAAGACGTAGTGTGTCTTGCGAAGTCTGTGTCTTCTAAGACTGCAGTGTGTCTTGCAGTCTTGATGTCTTCTAAGACTGCAGGTGTCTTGTAAGACAGTAGTGTGTGTCTTGCAAGACAGCAGTGTGTCTAGTATTACTGAAGTGTGTCTTGTAGACTGAATGTGTCTTGTAGGACTGTGTGTGCTTGTAAGGACTGTAGTGGTCTTGTAAACTGTAGTGTGTCATGTAAGACTGTAGTGTGCCTTGTAAGACTGCAGTGTGTCTTGTAAGACTAGACTGTGTGTTGTTGTAAGACTGTACTATGATCTTGTAAGACTGTAAGTGTGTCTTTGAGACTGATTGTGCCTTGTAAGACTGTAGTCTGTCTTGTAAGGCTAGTCTGTGTTTTGTAATGACTGCAGTGTGTCATTAAAGACAGTAGTGCGGCTTGTAAAGACTGTAGTGGTCTTGTAAGAACTGTAGTGTGTCTAGTAAGACAGTAGTGTGTCTTGTAAGAACTGTAGTGGTGTCTTCTCAACAGTAGTGAGTCTTGGTAAGACTGTTGTGTGCCTTGTAAGACTGTGTGTGGACTTGTAAGACTAGAAAGTGTTTTTGGTAAGACTGTAGTGTGTCTTGTAAACAGTAGTGTGCCTTGTAAGACTGTATTGTGCCTTGTACGACTGTAGTGTGTCTATTAAGACAGTAGTGTTTTTTTAATACTGTTATTGTGTCATGTAAGACAGAAGTGAGTGTCTTGAAAGCTGTATTGTGCTTGTAAGACTGTAGTGTGTCCCTTGTAAAGACTGTAGTGTGTCTTGCAAGATTGCAGTGTGTTTTTGTAACACCTCTAAGTGTGTCTTTAAGACTGTATAGTGTTTTTGTATGAGTGCAGTGCGTCTTGTAAGACCTAGTACTGGTTTCAAAGGACTCTAGTGTGTCTATTAAAGACGCAGTGTTCTTGTAAAACGAAGTGTGTCATTTAAGACAGTAGTGTTTTCTTGAGAAGACTGTAGTTAGTCTTGTAAGACTGTAGTGTGTCCTTGTAAGACTGCAGTGTGTCATATAAGACTAGTAAGCGAGTCTTGCAAGACGGTGTCTTGTAAGACTGTAATGTGTCCTGCCAAGACTGCAGTGTGTCCTTGTAACAACAGTAAATGGTTTCTTGGTAAGACTGAGTGTGTCCATTGTAAAGACTTCAGTTGTCTCTTGAAAGACAGTAGTTTGGCTTGAAGACTGTAGTGTGCCTTGTAAAGACTGTAGTGCGTCTTGTAAGACAGTAGTTTGTCTTTAAGAACTACAGTGGTCTGTAAGACAGTAGAGGTGCTTGTAAACTGCAGTGTGTCCTTGGTGATAGCTGTAGTGTGTCTTGTATGACTTCAGTGTGTATGTAAGACTGCAGTGTGTCTTGTAAGACATGTATGTGTCTCTTAAGACTACAGTGTGTCTTGTAAGACAGTATTGGTCTTGGAAGACCGTAGTGTGTCTGTAAGAACTGAGTGTGTCTAGTTAACTAACAGTGGTGTCTTTGTTAAGACTGATAGTGTGTCTTGTGAGACAGTAGTGTGTCTTGTAAGACTGTAGTGTGTCATGTAAAGACGTGGCATGTGATTTGAAGACTGTAGTTGTGTCTTGAAAACTGCAGTTGACTTTAATACTGTAGTGTGCCTGGTAAGACTGTAGTTGTCTTGTAAGACTTTTCAGTGTCTCTTTGTAAGACTGTAGTGTTTCTTGTAAAGACTTTGTAAGTGTGCCTTGTAAGACTATAGTGTGTCTTGTAAAACTGTAGTGTGTTCTGTAAGCCTGTATGTGTCTAGTGTAAAATACAGTGTGTCTTGTAGTCTCTAGTGAGTTTTGTAAGAATGTAGTGTGTCTTGTAAGAAACCTGGTATGCGTCTTGTAACACTGCAGTGTGTCTTGTATACTGCAGTGTTGTCTTGCAAGATCCTGGCAGTGTGTTCTTGTAATGCTGTAGAAGTGCTTGTAAGACTGTAGTATGTCTTTAAGACTGTAGGTGTAGTCTTGTAAGACTTACATGTGTTCCATTGCAAGACTTGAAGTGTGTCCTTGCAAGTCTTGTGTCTTGTAAGACTAGAGTAGTTGTTTTTATGTAAGACTGAAGTGTGTCTAGCAAGACTGCAGTTTTGTCCTTGTAATAACTGGTAGTGTGTCCTTGTAAGACTGTAGTGTGTCTTGTAAACTTCAGTGTTTCTGTAAGACTGTAGGTGTGTCTTGTAAGAACTGTAGTGTGCCTTGGTAAGACTGTTAGTGTGTCTTGTAAACCTATATGTTCCTGAAAAGCCTGTAGTGTGACTTATAAGACTACAGAGTGTCTTGTAAGTCTCTATGTGTCTTGTAAGACTGTAGTGTGTCTTGTAAGACTGATGTGTCTTTTATGATGCAGTGTGTCTTGTAAGACTAGCGTGTGAACTGTGTCTTGCAAGACTGCAGAGTGTCTTGTAATACTGTAGATTGTCTTGTAAACTGTATTATGTCTTTAAGACGTAGGTGTCTCTGTTAAGACTACAGTGTGTACTCTTGAGACAGATAGTGTGTCTAGTAAGACTGAAGTGTGTCTGTAAGACTGAAGTGTGTTCTTGTAAGACTGTAGTGTGCCTTTGTAAACTGAAGTGTGTCTTGTAAAGCCTAGACTTGTTTAGTAAGAACTGTAGTGTGTCTAGTAAGTCGATAGTGTGTCTAGTAAGATAGTAGTGTGTCTGTACGTACAGTAGTGTTTCTGTGAGACAAGTATGTTCCTTTGTAAGAATGTAGTGTGTCTTGTAAGACTGCAGTCTGTGTCTTGTAAGGACTGCAGTGTGTCTTGTTAGACTAGCAGTGTGTCTTGTACGACTGTAACATGTCATGCAAGACTTGTTCTTGTAAGACTGTAGGTGTAAGTCCTTGCAAGACTGTGCAAGTTTCTTGTAATACAGTATTTGGTCCTTGGTAAGACTGCAGTGTGTTTTGTAAGACTTCAATGTCTCTTGTAAGAATCTGCCAGTGTGTCTTGTAAGACTGTATGTGATTTAAGACTGTAGTGCGTCTTGTAAGACAGTAGTTTTTTGTCTTGCAAGACTACAGTGTGCTTGTAAGACTGTAGAGGTGCTTGTAAGACTGCAATGTGTCTTGTTAGACTGTAGTGTGTTCATTGTAAGACTGCAGAGAGTATTGTAAGACTGCAGTGTGTCTTTGTTCAACTGTAGTGAGTGTCCTTGTAAACTGTCAGTGCGACTTGCAAGACTGCAGTATGTCTTGCAAGACTGCAGTGTGTCTTGTAATTACCCCTGGTATAGAGTGCCTTGAAAGACTGTAGTATGTCTTGTAAGACCTGTAATGGTGTTCCTTGTAAAGACTACAGTGTGTCTTGTAAGACTCTAGTGTTTGGGGGGGTACTTGTAAGACTACGTGTGTCTTGTAAGACCTGTAGTTTTTCTTGTAAGACTGTAGGTGTCTTGTAAGAACTGTAGTGTTGTCATGTAAGACTGTAGTGTGCCTTTTTAAACTGTTGTGTGTCTTGTAAAGACTATACTGTGTTTTGTAAGACTGTAGTGTGGTCTTGTAAGTCCTGGATAGTGTGTCTAGTAAGACAGTAGTGTGTCTTGAAGACTGTAAGTGAGTTTGGAACAGTAGGTGTCTTGTAAGACTGAGGTGTGTCTTGGCAAACTGCAGTTGTCCTGTAAGACTTCCATGTTCTCTAGTAAGACGTAGTGTGTCTTGTAAGACTGTAGTGTGCCTTGTAAGACTGAGTGTGTCTTCTAAAAATGTAGTTGGTCCTGTAAGCTTGAGTGTTTCTTGTAAGACTCATTCTGTCTTGAGGTCTCCTCGTGGTGTCTTGGTATGACTGTAGAGTGGTCTTGTAAGACTGAAGTGTGTCTTGTAAGACTGGCATTGTGCGTGTAAGACTGCAGTGTGTCCTGTGTCTTGCAATACTGCAGTGTATCTTGTAATACAGTAGAGTGCCCCTTGTAAGACCCTGGTAGTTATAGTCCTTGTAAGACTGTAGTGTTCTTGTAAGACTACATGTGATCTTGTAAGACTGTAGTGTGTCTTGTATGACTCAAGTGTGTCTTGTAAGACTGTGTGTGTCTATGTTAAGACTGTAGTTGAGTCTTGTAAACTCTAGTGTGTCCTTGTAGGACAGTAGTGTGTCTGGTAAGACTAAAGAGTGTCGTTGTGAGACTGTAGTTGTGACTGTAGACATTATGTGCTTGCAATCTTGTGTCTTTGAAAGAATGCAGTGTGTCTTGTAGGGACTGTAGTGTGTCTTGGTAATACTGAGTGCGTCTTGTAAGACAGTAGTGTGTCTTGTAGGACTACAAAGTGACTTGTAGAGACTGTTAGTGTGTCTTGGTAAGACTGTAGTGTGTTCTTGTAAGACATATTGTGCCTTGTAAGACTGTAGTGTGTCTTGTAAGACTGTACAGTGTACAAGTAAGACTGTAGTGGCTTGAAAAGACTGCAGTGTGTCTTGAAGACTAGGACTGTGTTTTGTAAGACTGTAGTATTTCTTGTAAGACTGTATTGTGTCTTTGTGAGACTGTAGTGTGCCCTTGTAAGACTGTAGTGTTCTTGAAAGGCAAGACATGTGTTTTGTAAGACTCTGCAGTGTGTCTTAAGACTGTAGTGCGTCTTTGTAATGACTGTAGTGTGTCTTGTAAGACTGTAGTGTGTCTAGTAAGACAGGTAGTGTGTCCGTTGTAAAGACTGTAGTGTGTCTCTAAGACAGTAGTTGATTCTTGTAAGACTGTTGTTGCCTTTGTAACACTGTGGTGTGTCTTGCTAAGACAAATGGTTTTGTAAGTCTGTAGTGTGTCTTGTAAAACAGTAGTGTGCCTTGAGTAAGAACTGTATTGTTGCCTTGTAAGACTGTAGTGTGTCTATTAAGACCAGTAGTGTGTCCTTGTAAGACTGTAGTGTGTCTTGTAAGACAGTAGTGTGTCCTTGTAAGACTGTATTTGCCTTGTAAGATCGTAGTGTGTCTTGTAAGACTGTTAGTGTGTCTTGCAAGATTGCAGTGTGTTTTGCAACACTCTAGTGTTTCTTGTAAGACTGTATTGTGTTTTTTGTATGAGTGCAGGTGCGTCTTGTAAGACAAGACTGTGTTTTTATAAGACGTAGTGGTGTCCTTGTAAGACAGTAGTGTGTCTTGGCAAGACTGTAGTGTAAGTCTTGTAAGACTGTAAGTGTAGTGTAATACTGTAGTGTGCCCTTGTAAGAGTGTAGTGTGTCTTTTAAGACTGGTAAGTGAGTGTCTTGTAAGACTGTAGTGTGCCTTGTAAGACGTAGAGTGTCTAGTGAAGACTATACTGTGTTTTCTAAGACACTAAGTGTGTCTAGTAAGACAGCAGTGTTGTTCTTGTAAAACTGTAGTGTGTCATGAAAGACAGTAGTGTTTCTTGTAAACTGTAGTGAGTCATGTAAGACTGTAGTGGTGTCTTGTAAGTAATGCAGTGTGTCATGTAAGACTGAAGCGTGTCTTGCAAGACCTTGTGTCTGTAAAGACTGTATGTTTCTTGCAGACTGCCAGAGTGTCTTGTAATACAGTATTGAGTCTTGTAAGACTGTCAGTGTGTCTTGTAAGAACAGTATGTGATCTTGTCAAGACGTAGAGTGACCTTGTAAGACTGTAGTGCGTCTTGTAAACAGTAAAGTTGTCTTGTAAGACTAACAGTTTGTCTTGTAAGACAGTAGGGTGCATGGAAAGACTGCAGTGAGTGACCTTGTGTGACTGAGTGTGTCTTGTATGACTGCAGTGTGGTATAGTAAGACAGCAGAGTGTCTTAGTAAGACTGTAGTGTGTCTTGCAAGACACAGTGTGTCTTTAATGACTGTAGTGTGTCTTGGAAGACCGATAAGGTGTCTTAAAAAAAAAAATAAAAATAGGATACGTAGTTTGGTCTAGTAAGACTACAGTGTGTCTTGTAAGACTTGTAGTGTGTCTTTGTGAGACAGGAGTGTTCTTGTACAAGACTTTAGTGTGTCTTGTAAGACTGCAGTCCTGTCCTTGTAAGACGTAGTTGTGCCTTGCAAGTCATGTGTCTTGGTAGACTGCAGTGTGTTTTTGTAAGACTTAGTGTGTCTTGAAAACTTCAGTTTGCTTTGTAATACTGCAGGTGTGCCTTGTAAGACGTAGTGTGTCTTGTAAGACTTCAGTGTCCTTAGTAAGACTGTAGTGTGTCTTGTAAGACTTAGGTGTGCCTTGTTAAGACCATTGTTGTGTCTTGTAAAACTGAAGTGTAGTTCGTAGCCTGTAGTGTGTCTGTAAGAATACAGTGTGTCATTGTAAGTCTCTAGTGTGTTTTGATAAGACTGTATGTGTCTTGTAAGACTGTAGTGTGTCTTGTAATACTGCAGTGTGTCTTGTATACTTGCAGTGTGCTTGCAAGACTGCATTGTCTTTGTAAATGCTGTAGTAATTGTCTTGTAAGACTGTAGTTATGTCTTGTAATACTGTATGTGTCTTGTAAGACTACAGTTGTGTCATGCAAGACTGTAGTGTGTCTTGCAAAGTCCTGTTTCTTGTAAGACTGCAGTGTGTTTTGTAAGACTTGGTTAGTGGTGTCCTTGCAAGTCTGCAGTATGTCTGTAAATACGTAGTGTGTCTTGTAAACTGTATGTGTGTCTTGTAAGACTTCAGTGTTTTCTTGTAAGACTGACAGTAGTGCAGCATGTCCCTGTAAAGACTGTCGTGTGGCCCTTTGTAATACTGTAGTGTGTCTTGTAAAACTGTAGTGTTTCCTGTAAGCCTGTATGTGTATTATAAGACTTCAGTGTGTCTTGTAATTCTCCTAGTGTGTCTTGTAAGAACTGTAGTGTGTCTTGTAAGACTGTTAGTGTGTCTTAAGACTGCAGTGTGCTTGTAAGACTGCAGTGTGTCTGTGTCTTGCAAGACTGCAGTGTGTCTTGTAATACTGTAGATTGTCTTATAAGACTGTATTATGTCTGTAAGACTTGTAGTGGTGTCTTGTAAGACTACAGTGTGTCCTTTGTAAGACTGTAGTGGTCTTGTAAGACTGTATTGTTCTGTAAGACTGTAGTGTGTCTTGTAAGATCCTGTGAGTGTGCCTTGTAAAGGACTGAAGTGTGTCTTGTAAAGACTAGACTGTTTTTTGTAAGACTGTAGTGTGTCTTGTAAGTCTGTAGTGTGTCTAGTAAGATAGTAGTGAGTCTTGTAAGACAGTAGTGTGTCTTGTGAGACAGTAGTGTGTCTTGTAAGACTGTAGTGTGTCTTGTAAGACTGCAGTCTGTCTTGTAAGACGGCAGTGTTGTCTTGTAAGACTGCCAGTGTGTCTTGTAAACAGTAACATGTCGTTGCAAGGACTTGTGTCTTTAAGACTGTAAGTGTGTCCTTGCAAGACTGCAGTGTGTCTTGTTATACAGTAGGGTGTTTTGAACGACTGCAGTGTGTTTTGTAAGACTTCAATGTCTCTTGTAAGACTGCAGTGTGTCTTGTAAGACTGTAGTGTGATTTGTAAGACTGTAGTGCGTCTTGTAAGACAGTAGTTTGTCTTGTAAGACTACAGTGTGTCCTTGTAATACTTGTAAGCTGCTTGTAAGACTGCAGTGTGTCTTGTGAGACTGTAGCTGTGACCATGTAAAGACTGCCATTGTATTGTAAGACCTGCAGTGTTGTCTTGTAAGACTGTAGTGTGTCTTGTAAGACTGCAGTGTTCTTGCAAGACCAGCAGTATGGTCTTGCAAGACTGCAGTGTTCTTGTAATACTGTAGAGTGCCTTGAAAGACTGGTAAGTATGTCTTGTAAGACTGTATTGTGTCTTGAAAGAACCTACAGTGTGTATTCTTGTAGACTGTAGTGTTGTCTTGTAAGACTACAGTGTGTCTTTTGTAAGAACTGGTATGTGTCTTGTAAGACTGTCTTGTAAGACTGTAGTGGGTCTCAAGACAGTAGTGAAGTCTTGTAAATACAGTTGTGTGCTCTTGTCAACACTGTGGTGTGTCTTGTAAGGACTGAACGTGTCATTGGTAAGGCTGTAGTGAGTCTGTGTAAAACAGTAGTTGTGCCTTGTAAGACTGAATTGTGCCTTTATAGAAATGTAAGTGTGACCATTAAGAACAGTATTTGTGTCATTGTAGACTGTAGTGTGTCTTGTAAGAGCAAAGTGTGTCTTGTAAGTACTGTATTGTGCCTTAGTAAGAGCATGTATTGTGTCTTGTGACTGTAGTGTTTCTGCAAGATTGGCAGTGTGTTTGTGCACACACTCTAGTGTGTCTTGTAAGACTGTAATTTGTAGTTTTGAAGTGAGTGCAGTGCGTCTCTGTCAAGACAAGACTGTGGTTTATAAGACTGTAGTGTGTCTTTGTAAGACAGTAGTGTGTCCTTGCAAGACTGATAGTGTATCTTGTAAACTGTAGAGTGTATTAGTAAGAACTGTAGTGTGCCTTGTAAAGTGTAGTCTGCTGTCTTGTAAGACCATGATATTAGTCTTGTAAGACTGTAGTGGCCTATGTAATACTGTAAGTGTGGTCTCTTGTAAGACTTATACTGTGTTTTTCTAAGACTCTAGTTGTTCTAGTTAAGACAGAGCCAGTGTGTCATGCTCAAACTGTAGTGTGTCATGTAAGGAAACAGTCAGTGCGTTAATTCTTGTAAACTGTAGGTATGATCTTGTAAGAGCTGTTCATAGTTGGAGTGTCTTGTAAGACTGCAGTAGTGTCTATGTAAACTGTACGTGTCTTGGCAAGACTTGTGTCTATGTAAGACTGTAGTGTGTACTTGCAAGACTCGATCGCGTGTGGTCTTGTAATACAGTATTGGTCTCTTGTATGACTCTGCAGTGTGTCTTTGTAAGACAGTAGTGTAGTCTTGTAAGACTTTGTAGTGTCTCAGGCGCCTTGTAAGGACTGGTAGTTGCGTCTTGTAAGACCAAGTAGTTATGTCTTGTAAGACTACATGATGTCTTGGTAAAGACAAAACATTATGGTGCTTGTAAGACTGCAGTGATGTCTTGTGAGACTGAGTGTGTCCTTGATCGACTGCAGTGGTGTATTGAGTACTAAGACTGCAGAGCTGTACTCTGTAAGACTGTATTTGTGGTCTTAGTAAACTACAGTCTGTTCTTGTAATACCATGCGTAGTGTGTCCTTGGAATACCGTAGTGTGCTTGTAAGACTGTAGTGTGTCTAGTAAGACTACATTGTGCCTTGTAAGACTTAGTGGTAGAGCATTGTGAGACAGTAGTGTGTCTTGTAAGTGACTGTATTGTGTCTTGTAAGACTGCAGTCTGCCTTCTAAGAACTGAGTAGTGTTGCCTTGCAGAGTCATGTGTCTTTTAAGACGTGCAGTGTGGTTCTTTTGTAAGAAACGCGTAGTGTGGTCTTAGAGTCGAGAAAACTGCAGTTTGTCATTCTTAATACTGAGCAGTGTGTCTTTGTAAGAACTAGTAGTGTGTCTTGTAATCTTCAGTGTCTCTTGTAAACTAGTAGTGTGTCTCTGAATAAGACTTCTTAGTGTGCCTTGGTAAGACTATAGTATGTTCTTGTAAAACTGAAGTGTCGTTCTGTAAGCCCAGTAGTGTGTCTTTAAGAATGACAGTGTGTCTAGTAAAGTCTCAGTGAGTTTGTAAGACTGTAGTGTGTCTTGTAAGACTAGTAGTGTGTCTATGTTAATACTGCCAGTGTGTCTTCTGTCTAAGACTGCAATGTGTGTCTTGCAAGACTGCAGTGTGTCTTGTAATGCTGTAGAGTGTCCTTGTAAGACTGTAGTATGTCTTGTAGAGACTGTTAAGTGTTGTCTTGTAGACCTACCAGTGTGCCTGCAAGCACCGTAGTGTGTCCTGCAAGACCTGTGTCTTGTAAGACTGGCAGAGCAGTGTGATTAGTAAGACTGTATTGTTCTTGCAAGACTGCAGTTTTGGTCTTGTTAATACTGTAGTGTGTCTTGTAAGACTGTATGTGTCTTGTAAGACTTCAGTGTTTCTTGTAAGACGTAGTGTTCTTGTAAAGACTGTAGTGTGCCTGTAAGACTGTAGTGTGTCTTGTAAAAACAAGTAGTGTGGTCCTGTAAGCCTGTAGGTGTCCTATAGAGACTTCAGTGTGTCTTGTAAGTATCTCTAGTTGTCTCTTGAAGACTGTAGTGTGTCTTGTAAGACTGTGTAGAGTGTCTTGATAAGACTGGCAGTGTGTCTTGTAAGACTGCAGTGTGTCTGTGTCTTGCAAGACTGCAGTGTGTCTTGTAATACTGTAGATTGTTTTATAAGACTGTATTATGTCTTGTAAGACTGTAGTGTGTCTTGTAAGACTACAGTGTGTCTTGTAAGACTGTAGTGTGTCTTGTAAGACTGTATTGTGTCTTGTAAGACTGTAGTGTGTCTTGTAAGACTGTAGTGTGCCTTGTAAGACTGAAGTGTGTCTTGTAAAGACTAGACTGTGTTTTGTAAGACTGTAGTGTGTCTTGTAAGTCTGTAGTGTGTCTAGTAAGATAGTAGTGAGTCTTGTAAGACAGTAGTGTGTCTTGTGAGACAGTAGTGTGTCTTGTAAGACTGTAGTGTGTCTTGTAAGACTGCAGTCAGTCATGAGTAAAGACTGCAGTGTAGTCTTGTAAGACAGCAGTGTGTCTTGTAAGACTGTAACATGTCTTGCAAGACTGTGTCTTGTAAGACTGTAGTTGTCTTGCAATGACGCTGTCAGTGTGCTTGTAATACAGTATTGTGTCTTTGTAAGACGCAGATGTGTTTTGTAAGACTCAATATGTCCTCCTCTTGTAAGACAGCAAGTGTGTCCTTGTAAGCTGTAAGTGGTGATATGTAAGACGGTAGTGCGTCTTGTAAGACAGTAGTTTGTCCTTGTAAGACTACAGTGAGGTCTTGAAAGACTGTATCTGCTTGTAAGACTGCAGTGTGTCTTGTGAGACTGTTGTGTCTTGTAAGACTGCAGAGTGTAGTTGTACGACTGCATGTGTCTTGTAAGACTGTAGTGTGAGTCTTGTAAGACTTCAGTGTGTCTTGCAAGATGCAGATAATGTCTTGCAAGACTGCAGTGTGTCTTGTCATACTGTAGAGTGGCCTTGAAAGAGACTGAAGTTATTCGTGTAAGACTGTATGTGTCTTGTAAGACTACAGTGTGTCTTGTAAGACTGTAGTGATCTTCTAAACTACAGTGTGGGGGGTTGTCTAGTAAGACTGTAGTGTGTCTTGTAAGACTGTAGTGTGGTCTTGTAAGACGGTATGTGTCTTGTAAGACTGTCATTGTGCCTTGTAAGACTGAAGTGGTGTCTTGTAAAGACTATACTGTGTTTTGGTAAGACTGTATGTGTCTTGTAAATCTGTATGTGTCTAGTAAGAACAGAGCAGTGTGTCCCTTGTAAGACTGTAGAGGTGTCTTGTGAACAGTAGTAGTGTCTTGTAAAGACTGTATGTGTCTGTAAGGACAGCAGTCTGTCTTGTAAGACTGTAAGTGTGTCTTGCCAAGTCATGTGTCCCTGTACAGATTGCAGTGTGTTTTTTGAAAGAACTGTTAGTGTGTCTTGAAAACTGCAGTTTGTCTTGTAATACTGCAGTGTGTCTATGTAAGACTGCAGTGTTTCTTGCAAGACTTTGCAGTGTGTCCTTGTAATACTGTAGAAGTGTCTTGTAAAGACTGCAGTATGTCTTGTGGAGGTACTGTAGAGTGTCCTTGGAAAACTACAGTGTGTCTTGTAAGACGTAGTGTGTCTTGCAAGTCTTGTGTCTTGTAAGACTGCAGTGCGTTTTTGTAAGACTGTAAGTGTGCTCTTGCAAGACTGCAGTTTGTCTTGTAAGACCTTCATTGTCTCTTGTTTAGACCTGTATTGTGTCATGTAAACTGTAGTGTGCCTGTAAGACTGGTAGTGTGTCTTGTAAAACTTGTTTGTGTGTTCCCTGTAAGGCTTGTAGTGTGTCTTGTAAGACTAACAGTGTGTCTTGTAAGTCTCTAGTGAGTCTTTAAGACTGTCAGTGTGTCTTGTAGACCTGTAGTGTGTCTTGTAAGAGCGACAGTGTTGTCTTGACAGACTGCAGTGTGTCTGTGTCTTGCAAGACTGCAGTGTATCTTGTTATAAACTGTAGAGTGTCTTGTAAGACTTTAGTATTTCTGAAGAC
The DNA here is from genome assembly GCF_026875155.1 of Cherax quadricarinatus. Classification (NCBI taxonomy): domain Eukaryota; kingdom Metazoa; phylum Arthropoda; class Malacostraca; order Decapoda; family Parastacidae; genus Cherax; species Cherax quadricarinatus. The sequence goes on from NW_026482746.1 coordinate 23,933, forward strand.
TGTAGTGTGTCTTGTACGACTAGCAGTGTGTCTTGTATGACTGTAGTGTGTCTTGTAAGCTCAAGTGTGTCTTTAAGACTGTAGTGTGTCTTGTAAGAGACCTGTGAAGTGATATCTTTGTAAGACTCTAGTGTGTCTTGTAGACAGTAGTGTGTCTTGTAAGACTCAAGTGTGTCTTGTGAGACTGTATTGGTGTCCCCTTGTAAGACAGTACGTGAGTCTTGCAAGACATGTGTCATGAAATGACTCAGTGTGTCTTGTAGGACTGTAAGTGTGTCTTGTAAGACTGTATGTTCTGTAAGACTGTAGTGTATCATTGTAGGACTACAAAGTGTTCTTGTAGAGACATGTAGTGTGTCCTTGTAGACTGTAGTGTGTCTATGTAAGACAGTATTGGCCCTTGGTTAAGACTGTAGTGGTGTCTTGTAAGACTAGTACTGTGTCCCATGTAAGACTGTAAAGTGTGCTTGTAAGACTGCAGTGTATCTTTAAGACTAGACATGTGTTTGAAAGACTGTAGTATATCTTGTAAGACTGTAGTGTGTCTTGTGAGACTGTAGTGTAGCCTTGTAAGACTGTAGTGTGTCTTGTAAGCTAGAACAGTGTTATGTAATACTGCAGGTGAGTCTTGTAAGACTTATGCGTCTGTAAGACTGAAGTGTGTCCTATGTAAGACGGAGTGTGTCAGTAAGACGATAGTGTGTCCTTGTAAGTCTGTAGTGTGTCTTCAAAGACAGATAAGTGAGTCTATGTAAAAACTTGTTGTGTGCCTTGTAAGACGTGGTTTGTCTTGTAAGACTAGAATGTGTTTTTTGTAAGACTGTAGTGTGTCTTTAAAACAGTAGTGTGCCTTTAAGACTGTATTTTGCCTGTAAGACTGTAATGTAATATGTAAGACTGTAGTGTGCCTTTGGAAGATTGCAGTGTTTTTTTTGTAACACTCTATGTGTCTTGTAAACTGTATTGGGTTTTGTATGAGTGCAGTGCGTCTTGTAAGACTAGACAGTGGTTTTTAAAAGACAGTAGGTGTGTTTTGTAAGACAGTAGTGTGTCTTGCAAGACTGTAGTGTATCTTGTAAGACTGTAAGAATGTATTGTAAGACTGTAGTGTGGCTTGTAAGAGTGGTATAGTCTCTTGTATGACTGTAAGTGGTTCTTTTGTAAGACTGTAGAAGGTGCCTTTGTAAGACTGTATGTGTCCCTTGTCGACTAGACATGTGTTTTGGTAAAGACTCTAGTGTGTCTAGTAAGACAGCAGTGTGTCTTGTAAAACTGTAGTGTGTCATGTAAGACAGTAGTGTTTCTTGAAAGACAGTAGTGAGTCTTGTAAAGACTGAAGTGTGTCTTGTAAGACTGCTGTGTGGTTCCTTGAAAACAGTAGCGTGTCCTTGCAAGACTTGTGTTCTTGTAAGACTGTAGTGTGTCTGCAATGACTGCAGTTGTGTCTTGTAATATCAGTATTGTGTCTTGGTAAGACATGCAGTGTGTCTTGTAAGACATCAGTTCTCTTGTAAGAGTGTATTGTGGTCTGTAAGACTGTATGATGTGCCTTGTAAGACTGTAGTGCATCTTGTAAGACAGTAGTTTGTCTTGTAAGACTACAGTGTGTCTTGTAAGACAGTAGTGTGCTTGTAAGACTGCATTGTGTCCTTGTGAGACTGTAGTGTGTCTTGTATGACTGCAGTGTGTATTGTAAGACTGCAGTGTGTCTTGTAAGACTGTAGTGTGTCTTGTAAGACTACAGTGAGTCTTGTAGACTGTAGGGTGTCCTTGGAAGACTGTAGTTGTGTCAAGTAAGACTGTAGTGTGTCATGTAAGACTGTAGTGTGCCTTGTAAGACTGAAGTGTGTCTTGTAAAGACTAGACTGTGTTTTGTAAGACTGTAGTGTGTCTTGTAAGTCTGTAGTTTGTCTAGTAAGACAGTATTGTGTCCTGTCAGACTGTAGGTGTTATTGTTATACAGTAGTTGTGTCTTTTAAGACTGTAGTGTGTCCCCTTGTAAGACTGCAGTCTTCTTGTAAGACTGCAGTGTGTCTTGTAAGACGGCAGTGTGTCTTGTAAGACCTGTAACTGTGTCCACTTGGCAAGACTTGTGTCTGAAGACTGTAGTGTGTCTTGCAAGACTGCAGTGTGTCCTTGATAATACAGTAATTAGTGTCTTGTAAGACTGGCAGTGTGTCTTTGTAAGACTTCAGTGTCTCTTGTAAGACTGTAGTGTGTCTTGTTAAAGACTGTAGTGTGCCTTGTAAAACTGAGTGCGACTTGTAAGAACAGTAGTTTGTCCTTGTAAGACTACAGTGTGTCATGTAAGACTGTAGGTGCTTTGTAAGACTGCAAGTGTGTCTTGTGAGACTGTTGTGTGTCATGTAAGACTGCAAGGTTTGCAAGACTGCAGTGTTGTCTTGTAAGACTGTAGTGAGCCTCCGTAAGACCGCAGTGTGACCATGCAAGACTGCAGTATGTCTTGCAAACTTGCAGTGTTTCTTGTATATTGTAGAGTGTCTTGAAAGACTGTAATTGTCTTCTAAGACTGTAAGTGTGTCGTGAAGACTACAGTGTGTCTTGTAAGACTGTAGTGGTGTCTTGTAAAGACTACAGTGGTGTCGTGTAAGACTGTATGTTTCTTGTAAGACTGTAGTGTGTCTTGTAAAGACTGTAGTGTTTCTTGAAGACTGTAGAGTGGCCTGTAAGTACTGAAAGTGTCTTGTAATTTACTAGACTGTGTTTGTATGACAGTAGTGTTGGCTGTAAGTCTGTAGTGTGTCTAGTAAAGACAGTAATGTGTCTTGTAAGACGTAGTGGTCTTGTGAGACAGTAGTGTGTCTGTAAGACTGTAATGTGTCTTGTAAAGACTGCAGTCTGTCTTGTAAGACTGTAGTGTGTCTTCAAGTCATGTGCTTGTAAGAAGCATTGTGTTTTTGCAAGACTGTAGTGTGTCTTGAAAACTGCAGTTTGTCTTGTAATACTGCAGTGTGTCTTTGTAAGACTGTATTGTGTGTCTTGTAAGACTTCATTGTCACTTGTAATGACTGAGTGTGTGCTGTAAGAAACTGAGTAGTGTGGCCTTAAGACTATAGTGTGTCATGTAAAACCTGTAAGTGTGTCATGTAAGCTTGTGGTGTGTCTTGTAAGAATACAGTGTGTCTTGTAGTCTCTATGTGTTTTGTAAAGAACTGTATGTGTCTGAGTAAGACTGTGAGTGTGTCCTTGTAAAACTGCAGTGTGTCTTGGTAAGAACTGCAGTGTGTCTTGGCAAGACTGCAGTGTGTTCTTGTAAATATACCTGAGAGTGTCTTGAGTAAGAGCTTGTAGTATGTATCTTGAAGACTGTAGTGTGTCTTGTAAGACTACAGTGTGTCTTGTAAGACTGTAGTGTGTCTTGCAAGTCTTGTGTCTTGTAAGACTGCAGTGTGTTTTGTAAGACTGTAGTGTGTCTTGCAAGACTGCAGTTTTGTCTTGTTAATACTGCAGTGTGTCTTGGTAATACTGTAGTAGACCCTTGTAATACAATCAGTGACTCATGTAAGACTGTAGTTGGACTTGTATAAGACTGTACTCTGTCCTTGTAAACTGTAGTGTGTCTTGTAAAACTGTAGTGTGTCCTGTAAGCCTGTAGTGTGTCTTGTAAGACTACAGTGTGTCATGAAGTCTCTAGTGCGTCTTGTAAGACTGTATGTGTCTGTAAGACTGAGTGTGTCCCTTGTAAGACTGATAGTGTCTTGTAAGACAGCAGTGTGTCTGTTTACTTGCAAGACAGTCAGTGTGGTCTTGAAAACTGTAGATTGTCTGTATAAAGACTGCAATGTCTTTGTAAGACTGAAGTGTGTCTTTGTAAGGACTACTGTGTGACTTGTAAGACTGTAGTGTGTCCTTGGTAACTCAAGTGTGTCTTGTAAAACGTAGGTGTGTCTTGTAAGACTGTAGTGTGTCTTGTAAGACTCTAGGTGTCTTGTAATGACAGTAGTGTGTCTTGTCAAGACTACAGAGTGTCTTGTAAGAGACTGTAGTGAGTCTTGTAAGACTGTGTAGTGTGTCGCTTGTAAGAGACTGTAGTGAGTCTTGTAAGACTGTAGTAGTCTAGATAAGACAGTAGTGTGTCTTGTAAGACAACAGTGTGTCTTGTAAGACTGAAGAGGGAGTGACTTTATGACTGTATGTGTCTTGTTAAGACTTGTAGTGTCTTGAAGACTGTAGTGTGTCTAGTAAGACAGTAGTGTTCTTTGATAAGACTGTAGTGTTACTTGTAAGACTGTAGTTGTGTTGTAAGAGCTGTAGTGTGTCTTGTAAGACTGCATTGTGGTCTTTTAAAGACGTAGTGTGTCTTGCGAAGTCTGTGTCTTCTAAGACTGCAGTGTGTCTTGCAGTCTTGATGTCTTCTAAGACTGCAGGTGTCTTGTAAGACAGTAGTGTGTGTCTTGCAAGACAGCAGTGTGTCTAGTATTACTGAAGTGTGTCTTGTAGACTGAATGTGTCTTGTAGGACTGTGTGTGCTTGTAAGGACTGTAGTGGTCTTGTAAACTGTAGTGTGTCATGTAAGACTGTAGTGTGCCTTGTAAGACTGCAGTGTGTCTTGTAAGACTAGACTGTGTGTTGTTGTAAGACTGTACTATGATCTTGTAAGACTGTAAGTGTGTCTTTGAGACTGATTGTGCCTTGTAAGACTGTAGTCTGTCTTGTAAGGCTAGTCTGTGTTTTGTAATGACTGCAGTGTGTCATTAAAGACAGTAGTGCGGCTTGTAAAGACTGTAGTGGTCTTGTAAGAACTGTAGTGTGTCTAGTAAGACAGTAGTGTGTCTTGTAAGAACTGTAGTGGTGTCTTCTCAACAGTAGTGAGTCTTGGTAAGACTGTTGTGTGCCTTGTAAGACTGTGTGTGGACTTGTAAGACTAGAAAGTGTTTTTGGTAAGACTGTAGTGTGTCTTGTAAACAGTAGTGTGCCTTGTAAGACTGTATTGTGCCTTGTACGACTGTAGTGTGTCTATTAAGACAGTAGTGTTTTTTTAATACTGTTATTGTGTCATGTAAGACAGAAGTGAGTGTCTTGAAAGCTGTATTGTGCTTGTAAGACTGTAGTGTGTCCCTTGTAAAGACTGTAGTGTGTCTTGCAAGATTGCAGTGTGTTTTTGTAACACCTCTAAGTGTGTCTTTAAGACTGTATAGTGTTTTTGTATGAGTGCAGTGCGTCTTGTAAGACCTAGTACTGGTTTCAAAGGACTCTAGTGTGTCTATTAAAGACGCAGTGTTCTTGTAAAACGAAGTGTGTCATTTAAGACAGTAGTGTTTTCTTGAGAAGACTGTAGTTAGTCTTGTAAGACTGTAGTGTGTCCTTGTAAGACTGCAGTGTGTCATATAAGACTAGTAAGCGAGTCTTGCAAGACGGTGTCTTGTAAGACTGTAATGTGTCCTGCCAAGACTGCAGTGTGTCCTTGTAACAACAGTAAATGGTTTCTTGGTAAGACTGAGTGTGTCCATTGTAAAGACTTCAGTTGTCTCTTGAAAGACAGTAGTTTGGCTTGAAGACTGTAGTGTGCCTTGTAAAGACTGTAGTGCGTCTTGTAAGACAGTAGTTTGTCTTTAAGAACTACAGTGGTCTGTAAGACAGTAGAGGTGCTTGTAAACTGCAGTGTGTCCTTGGTGATAGCTGTAGTGTGTCTTGTATGACTTCAGTGTGTATGTAAGACTGCAGTGTGTCTTGTAAGACATGTATGTGTCTCTTAAGACTACAGTGTGTCTTGTAAGACAGTATTGGTCTTGGAAGACCGTAGTGTGTCTGTAAGAACTGAGTGTGTCTAGTTAACTAACAGTGGTGTCTTTGTTAAGACTGATAGTGTGTCTTGTGAGACAGTAGTGTGTCTTGTAAGACTGTAGTGTGTCATGTAAAGACGTGGCATGTGATTTGAAGACTGTAGTTGTGTCTTGAAAACTGCAGTTGACTTTAATACTGTAGTGTGCCTGGTAAGACTGTAGTTGTCTTGTAAGACTTTTCAGTGTCTCTTTGTAAGACTGTAGTGTTTCTTGTAAAGACTTTGTAAGTGTGCCTTGTAAGACTATAGTGTGTCTTGTAAAACTGTAGTGTGTTCTGTAAGCCTGTATGTGTCTAGTGTAAAATACAGTGTGTCTTGTAGTCTCTAGTGAGTTTTGTAAGAATGTAGTGTGTCTTGTAAGAAACCTGGTATGCGTCTTGTAACACTGCAGTGTGTCTTGTATACTGCAGTGTTGTCTTGCAAGATCCTGGCAGTGTGTTCTTGTAATGCTGTAGAAGTGCTTGTAAGACTGTAGTATGTCTTTAAGACTGTAGGTGTAGTCTTGTAAGACTTACATGTGTTCCATTGCAAGACTTGAAGTGTGTCCTTGCAAGTCTTGTGTCTTGTAAGACTAGAGTAGTTGTTTTTATGTAAGACTGAAGTGTGTCTAGCAAGACTGCAGTTTTGTCCTTGTAATAACTGGTAGTGTGTCCTTGTAAGACTGTAGTGTGTCTTGTAAACTTCAGTGTTTCTGTAAGACTGTAGGTGTGTCTTGTAAGAACTGTAGTGTGCCTTGGTAAGACTGTTAGTGTGTCTTGTAAACCTATATGTTCCTGAAAAGCCTGTAGTGTGACTTATAAGACTACAGAGTGTCTTGTAAGTCTCTATGTGTCTTGTAAGACTGTAGTGTGTCTTGTAAGACTGATGTGTCTTTTATGATGCAGTGTGTCTTGTAAGACTAGCGTGTGAACTGTGTCTTGCAAGACTGCAGAGTGTCTTGTAATACTGTAGATGTGGTGTGTCTTGTAAGACTAGAATGTGTTTTTTAAGACTGTAGTGTGTCTTGTAAAACAGTAGTGTGCCTTGTAAGACTGTATTGTGCTTTGTAAGACTGTAGTGTGTCTATTAAGACAGTAGTGTGTTTTGTAAGACTGTAGTGTGTCTTGTAAGACAGTAGTGTGTCTTGTAAGACTGTATTGTGCCTTGTAAGACTGTAGTGTGTCTTGTAAGACTGTAGTGTGTCTTGCAAGATTGCAGTGTGTTTTGTAAGACTGTAGTGTGCCTTGTAAGAGTGTAGTGTGTATTGTAAGACTGTAGTGTCTTGTAAGACTGTAGTGTGCCTTGTAAGACTGTAGTGTGTCTTGTAAGACTAGACTGTGTTTTATAAGACTCTAGTGTGTTTTGTAAGACTGTAGTGTGTCTTGTAAAACAGTAGTGTGCCTTGTAAGACTGTATTGTGCCTTGTAAGACTGTAGTGTGTCTATTAAGACAGTAGTGTGTCTTGTAAGACTGTATTGTGCCTTGTAAGACAGTAGTGTGTCTTGTAAGACTGTAGTGTGTCTTGCAAGATTGCAGTGTGTTTTGTAACACTCTAGTGTGTTTTGTAAGACTGTATTGTGTTTTGTATGAGTGCAGTACGTCTTGTAAGACTAGACTGTGTTTTATAAGACTGTAGTGTGTCTTGTAAGACAGTAGTGTGTCTTGCAAGACTGTAGTGTATCTTGTAAGACTGTAGTGTGTATTGTAAGACTGTAGTGTGCCTTGTAAGAGTGTAGTGTGTCTTGTAAGACTGTAGTGTCTTGTAAGACTGTAGTGTGCCTTGTAAGACTGTAGTGTGTCTTGTAAGACTAGACTGTGTTTTGTAAGACTCTAGTGTGTCTTGTAAGACTGTAGTGTCTCTAGTAAGACAGCAGTGTGTTTTGTAAAACTGTAGTGTGTCATGTAAGACAGTAGTGTTTCTTGTAAGACTGTAGTGAGTCTTGTAAGACCATAGTGTGTCTTGTAAGACTGCAGTGTGTCTTGCAAGACTTGTGTCTTGTAAGACTGTAGTGTGTCTTGCAAGACTGCAGTGTGTCTTGTAATACAGTATTGTGTCTTGTAAGACTGCAGTGTGTCTTGTAAGACTTCAGTGTCTCTTGTAAGACTGTAGTGTGTCTTGTAAGACTGTAGAGTGCCTTGTAAGACTGTAGTGCGTCTTGTAAGACAGTAGTTTGTCTTGTAAGACTACAGTGTGTCTTGTAAGACTGTAGGGTGCTTGTAAGACTGCAGTGTGTCTTGTGAGACTGCAGTGTGTATTGTAAGACTGCAGTGTGTCTTGTAAGACTTAAGTGTGTCTTGTAAGACTCCAGTGTGTCTTGCAAGACTGCACTATGTCTTGCAAGACTGCAGTGTGTCTTGTAATACTGTAGAGTGTCTTGAAAGACTGTAGTATGTCCTAGTAAGAACTGGTAGTGTGTCTTGTAAGACTAAACCAAAAGTGGTCCTTGTAAGACTGTAGTGTGTCGTTGTAAAGACTACAGTGTGTCCCTTGTAAGAACTGGTAGTGTGTCTTGTTAAGACTGTAGTGTGTCCATGTAAGACTGTAGTGTGTCCCTTGTAAGACTGTAGTGAGTCTTCTAAGACAGTAGAGATCCTTTTAAAGACTTGTTGTGTGCCTTGTAAGACTGTGGTGTGTCTCGTAAGACTAGAATGTGTTTTTTTAAGACTGTAAGTGTGTCTGTAAAACAGTAGTGTGCCTTGTAGACTGTATTGTGCTTTGAGTCAGACTGTAGTGTGTCTATTAAGAACAGTAATGTGTTTTTGTAGACTGTAGTGTGTCTTGTAAGGACAGTAAGTGTGTCTTGGTAAGATGTTATTGTGCCTTGTAAGACTGTAGTGGAGTCATGTAAGAGACTGGTAGTGTTGTCCTTGCAAGAATTGCATTTTTTTTTGTAAACTGTAGTGTGTCCTTTGTAAGAGTGTATGTGTATTGTAAACTGTAGTGTGTCCAGTAACAAAGTAGTGTGGTCTTGTAAGACTGTAGTGTGTCTTCTAAAGCAGTAGTGAGTCTTTTAAGACTGTTTGTTTGCCTTGTAAGGACTGTGGTGGGTCTCGTAAGACTAGAATGTGTTTTTTAAGACTGTAGTGTGTCTTGTAAAACAGTAAGTGTGTGCCTTGTAAGACTGTATTGTGCATTGTTAAGAACTGGTAGTGTGTCCTATTAGACAGTAGTGTGTTTTGTAAGACAGTAGTGGTCTTGTAAGACAGTAGTGGTGTCTTTGTAAGAACTTGGATTTGGTGCCTGTAAACGGTAGTGTGTCTTGTAAGACTGTAGGTGTGTCTTGCAAGATTGCAGTGGTGTTTTTGAAAGACTGTATTGTATGTTTTGTATGAGATGCAGTACGTCCTTGTAAGACTAACTGTGTTTTATAAGACTGTAGTGTGTCTTTAAGACAGTAGTGTGTCTGCAAGACTGTAGTGTATCTTGTTAAGACTGTAGTTTTATTTTAAGACTGTAGTGGCCTTGTAAGATTGTAGTGTGTCCTTGTAAGAGACTGTAGTGTCTTGTAAGACTGTAGTGTGCCTTGTAAGGACTGTAGTGTGTCTTGTAAGACTAGACTGTGTTTTGAAGACTCTAGTGTGGTCTTGTAAGACTGTAGTGTCCTCTATTAAGAACAGCAGTAGTGTTTTGTAAAACTGTAGTGGTGTCCATGTAATACAGTAGTGTTTTTCTTGTAAAGACTGTATGAAGTCGTGTAAAGACCATAGTGTGTTCGTGTAAGACTAGCAGTGATCTTGCAAGACTTTGTGTCTTGTAAGACTGTAGTGTGTCTTGCAAGACTGCAGTGTGTCTTGTAATACAGTATTGTGTCTTGTAAGACTGCAGTGTGTCTTGTAAGACTTCAGTGTCTCTTGTAAGACTGTAGTGTGTCTTGTAAGACTGGTAGAGTGCCTTGTAAGACTGTAGTGCGTCTTGTAAGACAGTAGTTTGTCTTGTAAGACTACAGTGTGTCTTGTAAGACAGTAGGGTGCTTGTAAGACTGCAGTGTGTCTTGTGAGACTGTAGTGTGTCTTGTAAGACTGCAGTGTGTATTGTAAGACTGCAGTGTGTCTTGTAAGACTAAGTGTGTCCTTGTAAGACTGCAGTGTTTCTTGCAAGACGCACTATGTCTTGCAATGACTGCAGTTGTCTTGTAATACTGTAAGTGTCATCAAAAACTGTAGTATTTCTTGTAAGACTGTAGTGTGTCTTGTAAGACTACAGTGTGTCTTGTAAGACTGTAGTGTGTCTTGTAAGACTAGCAGTGTGTCTTGTAAGACTGTAGTGTGTCTTGTAAGACTGTAGTGTGCCTTTTAAGACTGAAGTGTGTCTTGTAAAGACTAGACTGTATTTTGTAAGACTGTAGTGTGTCTTGTAAGTCTGTAGTGTGTCTAGTAAGACAGTAGTGTGTCTTGTAAAACTGTAGTGTGTCTTGTAAGACTGCAGTCTGTCTTGTAAGACTGCAGTGTGTCTTGTAAGACTGCAGTGTGTCTTGTAAGACTGTAACATGTCTTGCAAGACTTGTGTCTTGTAAGACTGTAGTGTGTCTTGCAAGACTGCAGTGTGTCTTGTAATACAGTATAGTGTCTTGTAAGACTTCAATGTTTCTTGTAAGACTGTAGTGTGTCTTGTAAGACTGTAGTGTGCTTGTAAGAATTAGTGCGTCTTGTAAACAGTAGTTTGTCTGTAAACATTACAGTGTGGTCCTTGTAAGACTGTAGGTGCTTGTAAAGACTGCAGTGGTGTCTTGTGAGACTGTAGTGTGTCTTGCAAGACTGCAGAGTTGTTTGCAAGACTGCAGTAACGTCTTGCAAGACTGCAGTTGTCTGTAAAATACTGTAGAGTGTCTTGAAAGACTGTAATATGTCTGTGTAAGACTGTAGTTGTGTCTGTAAGACTACAGTTGTCTGTAAGACTGTATTTGTCTTTAAACTAACGTGTGTCTTGAAAGACCTGTATGTGTCTTGTAAGACTGTAGTGTGTCTTGTAAGACTGTAGTGTGGACTTTAGTACTACTGTAGTGTGCCATGTAAGACTGAAAGTGTGTCTTGCAAAGACTAGACTGTGTTTTTGTAAGACGTAAAGTGTGTCTTGTAAGTCTGTAGTGTGTCTAGTAAACAGTAGTTTGTCCCTTGTTAACTGTAGTGGTGTCGTGTGAGAACAGTATGTGTCTCGTAATGACTGTAGTGTGTCTTGTAAGACTGCAGTCTGTCTTGTAAGACAGTAGTGTGTCTTGCAAGTCATGTGGTCTTGTAAGGATTGCAGTGTGTTTTGTAAGACTGTAGTGGGTGTCCTAGTAAAGTCTCTAGTGTTTCTTGTAAGACTGTGATAGTTTGTTCATGTAAGACTGTAGTGGTGGTCTTGTAATACTGCAGTGTGTCTTGTAAGACTGCAGTGTGTCTTGCAAGACTGCAGTGTGTCTTGTAATACTGTGGAGTCTCTTGTAAGACTGCAGTATGTCTTGTGAGACTGTAGTGTGTCTTGTAAGACTGTAGTGTGTCTTGCAAGTCTTGTGTCTTGTTAGACTGCAGTGTGTTTTGTAAGACTGTAGTGTGTCTTGCAAGACTGCAGTTTGTCTTGTAATACTGTAGTGTGTCTTGTAAGACTGTAGTGTGTCTTGTAAGATTTCGGTGTCTCTTGTAAGACAGTAGTGTGTCTTGTAAGACTGTAGTGTGCCTTGTAAGACTGTAGTGTGTCTTGTAAAACTGTAGTGTGTCCTGTAAGCCTGTAGTGTGTCTTATAAGACTACAGTGTGTCTTGTAAGTCTCTAGTGTGTCTTGTAAGACTGTAGTGTGTCTTGTAAAACTGTAGTGTGTCTTGTAAGACTGCCATTGTGGTCTTGTAAGACTGCAGTGGTGGTCTGTGTCTTGCAATGACTGCAGTGTGGTCTATGTAATACTGTAGATTTGTCCCTTGTAGACTGAAATATGGTCTTGTAATACTGTAGTGTGTCTTGTAAGACCTACAGTGTGTCTTGTAAGCTGATGTGTGTCCTAGTAAACTGTAGTGTGTCCTTGTGAGACTGTATGGTGCCTTGTAAGACTGTAGTGTGTCTTGTAAGGCAGAACTGTGTTTTGTAAGACTGCAGTGTGTCTTGTAAGACGTGTGTGCGTCTTGTAAACTGTAGTGTTGTCTTGCAAGACTGTAGTGTGTCTAGAACACATTAGTGTGTCTTTGTAAGACTGTATTGTGTCTTCTAAGACAGAGTGAGTCTGTAAGACTGTGTGTGAGCCTTGTAAGACTGTGGTGGTCGCTTGTAAGACTAGAATGTTTTTTGTAAGACTGAAGTGGTCCTTGTAAAACATTAGTGTGCCTTGTAGACTGTATTGTGCCTTTGTAAGACTGTATTTGTCCAATTAAGAAAAGTAGTGTGTCTTTAAGACTTGTATGTGTCTTGTAAGACAGTAGTGTGTCTTGTAAGACTGTATTGTGCCTTTGTTGTGTCCTAGTAAGACAGTAGTGTGTCTTGTAAAACTGTAGTGTGTCTTGTAAGACTGCAGTCTGTCTTGTAAGACTGCAGTGTGTCTTGTAAGACTGCAGTGTGTCTTGTAAGACTGTAACATGTCTTGCAAGACTTGTGTCTTGTAAGACTGTAGTGTGTCTTGCAAGACTGCAGTGTGTCTTGTAATACAGTATAGTGTCTTGTAAGACTTCAATGTTTCTTGTAAGACTGTAGTGTGTCTTGTAAGACTGTAGTGTGCCTTGTAAGAATGTGGTGCGTCTTGTAAGACAGTAGTTTGTCTTGTAAGACTACAGTGTGTCTTGTAAGACTGTAGGGTGCTTGTAAGACTGCAGTGTGTCTTGTGAGACTGTAGTGTGTCTTGCAAGACTGCAGAGTGTATTGTAAGACTGCAGTGTGTCTTGTAAGACTGTAGTGTGTCTTGTAAGACTGCAGTGTGTCTTGCAAGACTGCAGTACGTCTTGCAAGACTGCAGTGTGTCTTGTAATACTGTAGAGTGTCTTGAAAGACTGTAGTATGTCTTGTAAGACTGTAGTGTGTCTTGTAAGACTACAGTGTGTCTTGTAAGACTGTAGTGTGTCTTGTAAGACTACAGTGTGTCTTGTAAAGACGTGTAGTGTTCCTTGAAGACTGTAGTGTGTCTTGTAAACTGTAGTTGTCTTGTACGACTGTATTTGCCATGTATGACTGATGTGTGTCTTTGTATAGACTAGACTGTGTTTTGTAAGACTGTAGTGTGTCTTGTAAGTCTGTAGTGTGCCTAGTAAGACAGTAGTGTGTCTTGTAAGACTGTAGTGTGGTCTTGTGAGACAGTAGTGTGACTTGTAAGACTGTAGTGTGGTCTGTAAGACTGCAGTCTGTCTTGTAAGACTGTAGTGTTCTTTGCAGTCCATGTGTCTTGTAAGATTGCAGTGTGTTTTGTAAGACTGTAGTGTGTCTTGAAAACTGCAGTTTGTCTTGTAATACTGCAGTGTGTCTTGTAAGATTGTAGTGGGTCTTGTAAGACTTCAGTGTCTCTTGTAAGACTGTAAGTGTGTCTTGTAAGACTGTAGTGTGTCTTGTAAGACTGTAGTGTGCCTTGTAAGACTATAGTGTGTCTTGTAAAACTATAGTGTGTCCTGTAAGCCTGTAGTGTGTCTTGTAAGACTACAGTGTGTCTTGTAAGTCTCTAGTGTGTCTTGCAAGACTGTAGTGTGTCTAGTAACACAGTAGTGTGTCTTGTAAGACTGTAGTGTGTCTTCTAAGACAGTAGTGAGTCTTGTAAGACTGTTGTGTGCCTTGTAAGACTGTGGTGTGTCTTGTAAGACTAGAATGTGTTTTGTAAGACTGAAGTGTGTCTTGTAAAACAGTAGTGTGCCTTGTAAGACTGTATTGTGCCTTGTAAGACTGTAGTTTGTCTATTAAGACAGTAGTGTGTCTTGTAAGACTGTAGTGTGTCTTGTAAGACAGTAGTGTGTCTTGTAAGACTGTATTGTGCCTTGTAAGACTGAAGTGTGTCTTGTAAGACTGTAGTGTGTCTTGCAAGATTGCAGTGTGTTTTGTAAGACTGTAGTGTGCCTTGTAAGAGTGTAGTGTGTATTGTAAGACTGTAGTGTCTTGTAAGACTGTAGTGTGCCTTGTAAGACTGTAGTGTGTCTTGTAAGACTAGACTGTGTTTTGTAAGACTCTAGTGTGTTTTGTAAGACTGTAGTGTGTCTTGTAAAACAGTAGTGTGCCTTGTAAGACTGTATTGTGCCTTGTAAGACTGTAGTGTGTCTATTAAGACAGTAGTGTGTCTTGTAAGACTGTAGTGTGTCTTGTAAGACAGTAGTGTGTCTTGTAAGACTGTATTGTGCCTTGTAAGACTGTAGTGTGTCTTGTAAGACTGTAGTGTGTCTTGCAAGATTGCAGTGTGTTTTGTAACACTCTAGTGTGTCTTGTAAGACTGTATTGTGTTTTGTGTGAGTGCAGTACGTCTTGTAAGACTAGACTGTGTTTTATAAAAACTGTAGTGTGTCTTGTAAGACAGTAGTGTGTCTTGTAAGACTGTAGTGTATCTTGTAAGACTGTAGTGTGTATTGTAAGACTGTAGTGTGCCTTGTAAGAGTGTAGTGTGTCTTGTAAGACTGTAGTGTCTTGTAAGACTGTAGTGGCCTTTTAGACTTTTATGTTTCTTGTAAGACTAGACTTTTGTTTTGTAAAAACTCTAGGTGTCCCCGTAAGACTTTGTTTTGTCTAGTAAAACAAACAGTGTGTCTTGTAAAACTGTTTGTGGTCATGTAAGACAGAGTGTTTCTTGTAAAGGGCTGTAGTGAGCTTTAAGACTGTTGTGTTTTTCTTGTAAGGGCTGCAGTGTTCTTGCAAGACTTTGTCTTGTAAGACTGTAGTGTGTCTTGCAAGTGAGTCTTGTAATTTCAGTATTTGTCTTGTAAGAAATGCAGTGTGTCTTGTAAGCTTCAGTGTCTCTTTTAAGGGGCTGTATGTGTTTTGTAAGGGCTGTCGGTGCCTTTTAAGAAATGTAAAGCGTCTTTTAAGACAGATTTGGGCTTGTAAGATACAGTGGGGTCTTGAAAACTGTTTGGGGGGCTTGTAAGACTGCAGTGGTTCCTTTTTGAGACTGCAGTGTGTATTGTAAAAACCCGCAAATGTGTCTTGTAAGCTTAAGTGTGCTTGTAAGACTGCAGTGTGTCTTGCAAAAACTGGGACTAAAGTCTTGCAAGACTGCGTGTGTCTTGTAAAAACTTGGGAGAATGTCTTGGGAAAAAAATTAAATATGTCTTTAAGACTGGTTAAATGTGTCTTGTAAGGGCTACAGTGTGTCTTGTAAGACTGTAGTGGGTTTGTAAAGACTACAGTGTGTTTGTAAGACTGTAGTGGTCTTTTAAGACTGTATTTTGTCTTGTAAGACTGTAGTGAGCTTGGGAAAACTGTAGTGGGGCCTTTTAAGACTGAAGTGTGTCTTGTAAAGACTAGGGCGTATTTTTTAAACTGAGTGTGGTTCCTTTTTGTGTGTAGTGTGTCTAGAAAAACAGTAGGGTGTTTGTAAAGACCCGTAGTGTGTCTTGTAAGGGCTGAAGTCTGTCTTGGGAAGACTGCAGTGTGTTTGTAAGACTGCAGTGGTCTTTTTAAGACTGTAAAATGGGCTTGGGAAAGTTTTTGGTCTTGTAAGACGTTTGTGTGCTTGCAAAAACTGCAGTGTGGTTTTTGTAAACAGTATGTTCTTGTAAGATGCAGTGTGGGTTTTTAAGACTTTTAATGTCTCTTGTAAGGGGCTGTAGTGTGTCTTGTAAGCTGAGTGTGCCTTGTAAGACTGTAGTGCGTCCCTTTTAAAAACAGTAGTTTTTTCTTTAAGATACGGGGTGTCTTGTAAAACTTTTAGGGTGCTTTTAAGACTGCATGTGTTTGTGAGACTGTAGTGTTCTTGGGAAGACGGGAGAGTGTAAATTAAAAACTGCAGTGTGTCTTGTAAGAAATGTAGTGTGTCTTGTAAGAAAATTTCATTTTGTCTTGGGAAAACTGCAGTACGTCTTGCAAGCCCGCAGTGTTTTGTTTAAAACTGTAGATGTCTTGAAAGACTGCAGTATGTTTGTAAGACGGGAGTGGGGTCTTGTAAGACTACATTTCGTCTTGCAAGACTGTAGTGTGTCTTGTAAGACTACAGTGTGTCTTGTAAGACTGTAGTGTGTCTTGTAAGACTCAAGTGTGTCTTGTAAGACTGTAGTGTGTCTTGTAAGACTGTAGTGTGTCTTGTAAGACTCTAGTGTGTCTTGTAAGACAGTAGTGTGTCTTGCAAGACTAAAGTGTGTCTTGTGAGACTGTAGTGTGTCTTGTAAGACAGTAGTGTGTCTTGCAAGACTTGTGTCTTGAAAGATTGCAGTGTGTCTTGTAGGACTGTAGTGTGTCTTGTAAGACTGTAGTGTGTCTTGTAAGACTGTAGTGTGTCTTGTAAGACTGTTGTGTGTCTTGTAAGACAGTATTGTGCCTTGTAAGACTGTAGTGTGTCTTGTAAGACTGTAGTGTCTGGTAAGACTGTAGTGTGCCTTGTAAGACTGTAGTGTGTCTTGTAAGACTAGACTGTGTTTTGTAAGACCTCTAGTGTGTCTAGTCAAAGACAGCAGTGTGTCTTTGTAAAAACCAGTAGTGAGTCATGTAAGACAGTAGTGAGTTTCTTGTAGACTGTCGTGAGTCTTGTAAGACTGTAGTGTGTCTTGTAAGACTGCAGTGTGTCTTGTAAGACTGTAGCGTGTCTTGCAAGACTTGTGTCTTGTAAGACTGTATTGTGTCTTGCAAGACTGCATTGTGTCTTGTAATACAGTATTGTGTCTTGTAAGACTGCAGTGTCTCTTGTAAGACTGTAGTGTGTCTTGTAAGACTGTAGTGTGCCTTGTAAGACTGTAGTGCATCTTGTAAGACAGTAGTTTGTCTTGTATGACTACAGTGTGTCTTGTAAGACAGTAGGGTGCTTGTAAGACTGCAGTGTGTCTTGTGAGACTGTAGTGTGTCTTGTATGACTGCAGTGTGTATTGTTAGACTGCAGTGTGTCTTGTAAGACTGTAGTGTGTCTTGTAAGACTACAGTGTGTCTTGTAAGACTGTAGTGTGTCTTGGAAGACTGTAGTGTGTCTTGTAAGACTGTAGTGTGTCTTGTAAGACTGTAGTGTGCCTTGTAAGACTGAAGTGTGTCTTGTAAAGACTAGACTGTGTTTGAAAGACTTTAGTGGTCTTGTAAGTCTGTAGTTTGTCTAGTAAAGACAGTAGTAGTGTCTGTAAGGACTGTAGTGGTGGTCTTGTGAGACAGTAGTGTGTCTTGTAAGACTGTAGAGTGTGGTCTTGTTAAGACTGCTTCTGTCTGGTAAGAACTGCAGTGTGTCGTGTTTATGACTGCAGGTGTGTCTTGCAAGAACTGTAAAACGATGTCTTGCAGGACTTGTGTCTTGTAAGACTGTAGTGTGTATTGCAAGACTGCAGTGTGTCTTGTATACAGTATTGTGTCTTGTTAAGCACTGCAGTGTGTCTTGTAAGACTTCAGTGTCTCTTGTAAGACTGTAGTGTGTCTTGTAAGTACTGTAGTGTGCCTTGTTAAAACTGTAGTGCGTCTTGTAAGGTCAGTAGTTTGTATTGTAAGACGTACGTGTGTCTTGTAAGACTGTAGGGTGCTTGTAAGACTGCAGTGTGTCTTCGTGAGACGGTAGTGTGTTCTGTGGTAAGTCTGCAGAGTGTATTGCAAGACTGCAGTGTGTCTTGTAAGACTGTAGTGTGTCTCGTAAGACTGCAGTGTGTCTTGCAAGACTGCAGTATGTCTTGCAAGACTGCAGTGTGTCTTGTAATATTGTAGAGTGTCTTGAAAGACTGTAGTATGTCTTCTAAGACTGTAGTGTGTCTTGTAAGACTACAGTGTGTCTTGTAAGACTGTAGTGGTGTCTTGTAAGCCTACAGTGGTGGCGCCTCCTTTCCTCGCCTGTTAAGACTGTAGTGTGTCTTGTTAGACTGTAGTGTGTCTTGTAAAGACTGTAGTGAGTGCAGATGTAAGCTAGATAGTGTGCTGGCTAAGACTGAAGTGTGTCTTGTAAAGACTAGACTGTGTTTTGTAAGACTGTAGTGTGTCTTGTAAGTCTGTAGTGTGTCTAGTAAGACAGTAATGTGTCTTGTAAGACTGTAGTGTGTCTTGTGAGACAGTAGTGTGTCTTGTAAATGTAGTGTGTCTTGTAGACTAGGCTGTCTGTCTTGTAAGACTGTAGTGTGTCTTGCAAGTCATGTGTCTTGTAAGGACGCCGTGTGTTTTGTAAAGACTGTAGTGTGTCTTGAAACTTGCAGTTTTGTCTTGTATACTGGCAGTGTGTCTGTAGGACTGTAGTGTGTCTTGTAAGAACTTCAGTGTCTCTTGTAAGACTGTAGTGTGTCTTTTAAGATGTAGTGTGCCTTGTAAGGACTATAGTGTGTATTGTAAAAACTGTAGTGTGTCCTGTAAAGCTTGGGTGTGTCTTGTAAGGCATACAGTGTGTCTTGTAGATGTTTCTAGTGTTGTTTGTAAGAGACTGTAGTGAGTCTTGTAAGACTGTAGTGTGTCTTGTTAAAAACTTGCAGTGTGTCTTGTAGACTGCAGGGTGTCTTGCAAGACTGCAGTGTGTCTTGTAATACTGTAGAGAGTCTTGTATAGACTGTAGTATGTCTTGTAAGGACTGTAGTGTAGTCTTGTAAGACTTACAGTGTGTCTGTAAGACTGTAGTGTGT
Source organism: Cherax quadricarinatus (assembly GCF_026875155.1). Classification (NCBI taxonomy): domain Eukaryota; kingdom Metazoa; phylum Arthropoda; class Malacostraca; order Decapoda; family Parastacidae; genus Cherax; species Cherax quadricarinatus. Next base: position 42,364 of record NW_026482746.1, read on the forward strand.
CTGTGCCTGTCTTGTGTCTTGTTAAGACTGCAGTGTTTTGTAAGACTGTAGTGTGTCTTGCAAGACTGCAGTTTGTCTTGTAATACTGTAGTGTGTCTTGTAATACTGTAGTGTGTCTTGTAAGACATCAGTGTCTCTTGTAAGACTGTAGTGTGTCTTGTAAGACTGTAGTGTGCCTTGTAAGACTGTAGTGTGTCTTGTAAAACTGTAGTGTGTCCTGTAAGCCTGTAGTGTGTCTTGTAAGACTACAGTGTGTCTTGCAAGTCTCTAGTGTGTCTTGTAAGACTGTAGTGTGTCTTGTAAGACTGTAGTGTGTCTTGTAAGACTGCATTGTGTCTTGTAAGACTGCAGTGTGTCTGTGTCTTGCAAGACTGCAGTGTGTCTTGTAATACTGTAGATTGTCTTGTAAGACTGTATTATGTCTTGTAAGACTGTAGTGTGTCTTGTAAGACTACAGTGTGTCTTGTAAGACTGTAGTGTGTCTTGTAAGACTCAAGTGTGTCTTGTAAGACTGTAGTGTGTCTTGTAAGACTGTAGTGTGTCTTGTAAGACTCTAGTGTGTCTTGTAAGACAGTAGTGTGTCTTGTAAGACTACAGTGTGTCTTGTAAGACTGTAGTGTGTCTTGTAAGACTGTTGTGTGTCTTTGAAGCTGTAGCTGTGTCTTGTAAGACCGTAGTGTGTCTAGTAAGACAGTAGTGTGTCTTGTAAGACAACAGTGTGTCTTGTAAGACTGTAGTGTGTCTTGTAAGACTGTAGTGTGTCTTGTAAAGGACTTTGTGTGGTTCCCTGTAAGGACTGTAGTGTGTTCTAGTAAGACAGTTAGTGTGTCTTGTCACATAAGACTGTAGTGTGTCTTGTAAAGACGTAGTGTGTGTTGTAAGACTGTAGTGTGTCTTGTAAGATGCAGTGTGTCCTTTTAAGACTGTAGTGTGTCTTGCAAGTCTTGTTCTTCTAAGATGCAGTGTGTCTGTAAGACTGTTAGTTGTGTCTTGCAAGACTGCAGTGTGTCTTGTAATATATGAGTGTGTCTTGATAAGACTGTAAGAGTGTCTTGTAAGACTGTAGTGTGTCTTGCAAGACTGGAGTGTGTCTTGGTATTACTGAGTGTGTCTTGTAAGACATCCCCCCCCCGCCATAGTGTGTCTTGTAAAGGACTTCATTGTCTCTTGTTAGACTGTAGTGTTTTCTTGTAAAACTGTAGTGTGTCTTGTAATGGACTGTAGTGTGTCTTGTAAGACTGTGTTGTGTCTTGTAAGACTGTAGTTTGTCTTGTAAGACTGTAGTGTATCTTTAGTAAGGACTGTAGTGTGTTTTGTAAGAGTCTGAAGTGTGTCTTGCAAACTGCAGTGTCTCCTGTAAGCCTGCTAGAGTGTATAGTTAAGACTGCAGTTTGTCTTGTAAGACTGTAGTGTGTCTTGTAAGACAGTATTGTGCCTTGTAAAAAAAAAAAAAATGACTGCTAGTGTGTCTTGTAAGAACTGTACTGTGTCATGTAAGACTGTGTGTGCCTTGTAAGACTGGGCCGTGTTCTTGAAAGACTAGACTGTGTTTTGTAAGGCTGTAGTATATCTTGTAAGCTCTAGTGTGTCTTGTGAGCTGTAGTTGTGCCATTGTAAGAGGTAGTGGTCTTGCAAGGCTAGACTGTGTTTTGTAAGACTGCAGTGTGTCTTGTAAGACTGTACGTGCGTCTTGTAAGACTGTTAGTGTGTCTGTAAAGACTGTTGTGTGTCTTAGATAAGACAGTAGTTTGACATGTAAGACTGTAGTGGTCTTTAAGACCAGTCGTGTGTCTTGTAAGACTAGAATGTGTTTTGTAAGGACTGTAGTGTGTCTTGTAAACAGTAGTGTGCCTTTGTAAGACTGTATTGTGCCTTGTAAGACTGTAGTGTGTCTATTAAGAAGTAGTGTGTCTTGTAAGACATGTAGTGTGTCTTGTAAGGCAGTAGTGTGGCTTGTAAGACTGTATTGTGCCTTGAAAGACTGTAGTGGCTATCTTGTACGACTGTAGTGTGTCTGCAAAGCTTGCAGTGTGTTTTGTAACACTCTAGTGTGTCTTGTAAGGACTGTATTGGGGTTTATGTATGCGTGCAAGTGCGTCTTGTAAGACTAGACTTGTTTTATAAGACGTAGTGTTCTTGTTAAGCCAGTAGGTGTCTTAGCAAGACTGTAGTGTATCTTGTAATTCACTGTAGAGTCGTATTGTAAGACTGTAGTTGCCTTGTAAGAGTGTAGTGTCTTTGTAAGACTGTTAGTGTCTTGTAGACTGTAAGTGGGCCATGTAAGACTGTAGTGATGTCTTGTAAGACTAGACTGTGTTTTGTAAAGACTCTGTGTCTCTGAGTAAGGACACGCAGTGTGTCTTGGAAAAACTGTGTGTGTCATGTAAGACAGATGTGTTCTTGTAAGGACAGTAGAGAGTCTTGTAAGACTGTAGTGTGTCTTGTAAGACTGCAGTGTGTCTTGTAAGACTGTAGCATATCTTGCAAGACTTGTGTCTTGTAAGACTGTAGTGTGTCTTGCAAGACTGCAGTGTGTCTAGTAATACAGTATTGTGTCTTGTAAGACTGCAGTGTGTCTTGTAAGACTTTAGTGTCTCTTGCTAAGGGACTGGTAGTGTGTCTTTTAAGACTGCTAGTGTGCCTTGTATGACTGTAGTGCATCTTGTAAAGAACCAGTAGTTTGTCTTGTAAGACTACAGTGTGTCTTGTAAGACAGTAGGGTGCTTTTAAGACTGCAGTGTGTCTTGTGAGACTGTAGTGTGTCTTGTATGACTGCAGTGTGTATTGTAAGACTGCAGTGTGTCTTGTAAGACTGTAGAGTGTCTTGATAAGACTACAGGGTGTCTTGATAATGACTCGTAGTGTGTCTTGGAAGACGGAGTGGTCTTGTAAGACTGTAGTGTGTCTTGTAAGACTGTAGTTGTGCCTTGTAAGATGAAGTGCGTTTATGTAATGATAGACTGTGTTTTGTAAGACTGTTAGTGTGTCTTGTAAGTCTGTAGGTGAGTCTAGTAACACAGTAGTGTGTCCTGTAAGACTTGCTAGTGTGTCTTGTGAGCAGTAGTGTGTTCTTTGTAAGACATGGCAGTGGTCTTGTAAGAACTGCAGTCTGTCTTGTAAGACTGAGAGTGTCTTGTAAGGGACTGCAGTGTGTCTTGTAAGGACTGTAACGTGTCTTGCAGAGGACTTGTGTCTTGTAAGACTGTAGTGTGTCTTTGCAAGACTGCAGTGTGTCTTGTATTACAGTATTGTGTCTTGTAAGACTGCAGAGTATCTTGTCAGACTTCAGTGTCTCTCGTAAGGACTGTAGTGTGTCTTGTAAGACTGTACGTGTGCCTTGTAAGACTGTAGTGCATCTTGTTAAGAGACAGTAGTTTGTCTTGTTAAGACTATCAGTGTGTCTTTTGTTAAGGACAGTAGGTGCTTGTAAGACTGCAGAGTGTGTTTGGGAGGAGCTGTAGTGTGTCTTGTATGACTGCAGTGTTGTATTGCCTAAGACTGCAGTGTGTCTTGTAAGACTGTAGTGTGTCTTGTAAGTACAGTGTGTCTTGTAAGACTGTAGTTGTGTCTTGGAGTACTGTAGTGTGTCTTGTAAGACTGTAGTGTGTCTTATAATGCACTGTAGTGTGCCTTGTAAGACTGAAGTGTGTCTTGTAAAGACTAGACTGTGTTTTGTAAGACTGTAGTGTGTCTTGTAAGTCTGTAGTTTGTCTAGTAAGACAGTAGTTGTGTCCTGTTGACTTTTGTAGTGTGTCTTGTGAGACAGTAGTGTGTCTTGTAAGACTGTAGTGTGTCTTGTAAGACTGCAGTCTGTCTTGTAAGACTGCAGTGTGTCTTGTAAGACTGTAACGTGTCTTGCAAGACTTGTGTCTTGTAAGACTGTAGTGTGTCTTGCAAGACTGCAGTGTGTCTTGTAATACAGTATTGTGTCTTGTAAGAAGTTGCGTGTTCTTGTAAGACTTCAGTGGTCTCTTGTAAGACTGTAGTGTGTCTTGTAAGGACTGTAGTGTGCCTTGTAAGACTGTATTGCGTCTTGTAAGACAGTAGTTTGTCTTGTAAGACTACAGTGTGTCTTGTAAGACTGTAGTGTGTCTTGCAAGATTGCAGTGTGTTTTGTAACACTCTAGTGTGTCTTGTTTTTAAAGACTGTATTGTGTTTTGTATGGTGCAGTGCGTCTTGTAAGACTAGACTGTGTTTTCTAAGACTGTAGTGTGTCTTGTAAGACAGTAGTGTGTCTTGCAAGACTGTAGTGTATCTTGTAAGGACTGTAGAGTGTATTGTAAGACTGTTGTGTGCCGTTGTAAGAGTGTAGTGTGTCTTGTAAGACTGTAGTTATTGTAAGACTGTAGTGTGCCTTGTAGGACTTTAGTGTGTCTTGTAAGACTAGACTGTGTTTTCTAAGACTCTAGTGTGTCTAGTAAGACAGCAGTGTGTCTTGTAAAACTGTAGTGTGTCATGTAAGACAGTAGTGTTTCTTGTAAGAGACTGTAGTGAGTTCTTGTAAGACTGTAGTGTGTCTTGTAAGACTGCAGTGTGTCTTATAAGACTGTAGCGTGTCTTGCAAGACTTGTGTCTTGTAAGACTGTAGTGTGTCTTGCAAGACTGCAGTGTGTCTTGTAATACAGTATTGTGTCTTGTAAGACTGCAGTGTGTCTTGTAAGACTTCAGTGTGTCTTGTAAGACAGTAGGGTGCTTGTAAGACTGCAGTGTGTCTTGTGAGACTGTAGTGTGTCTTGTATGACTTCAGTGTGTATTGTAAGACTGCAGTGTGTCTTGTAAGACTGTAGTGTGTCTTGTAAGACTACAGTGTGTCTTGTAAGACTGTAGTGTGTCTTGTAAGACTACAGTGTGTCTTGTAAGACTGTAGTGTGTCTTGTAAGACCGTAGTGTGTCTTGTAGTCTGGTAAGTGTGTCTTATAAGACTTGTTAGTGTGACTTGTAAGACTGAAGTGTGTTCTTGTAAAGACTAGCGACTGTGTTTTGTAAGACTGTAGTGTGTCTTGTAAGTCTGTAGTGTGTTAGTAAGGGACAAGTAGTGTGTCTTGTAAGGACTGTAGTGTGTCTTGTGAGACAGTAGTGTGTCTTGTAAGGATGTAGTGTGCTTGTAAGAACGGCGACTGTCTTGTAAGACTGTAGTGTGTCTTGCAAGTCATGTGTCTTGTTAAGATTGCAGTGTCGTTTTGAAGACTGTAGTGTGTACTTGAAAACTGCAGTTTGTCTTGTAATACTGCAGTGAGTCTTGTAAGACTGCAGTGTGTCTTGGCCCAAGACTGCATGGTGTTTGTTAATAACTGTGAGTGTCTTGTAAGACTGCAGCATGTCTTGTGAGACTGTAGTGTGGTCTTGTAAGGACTACAGTGTGTCTTGTAAGACTGTTAGGGTCGTCTTGCAAGTGTGTGTCTTGTAAGACTGCATGTGTTTTGTATGGACTGTAGTGTGTCTTGCAAGACGGCACGTTTGTCTTGTAAGGACTTCAGTGTCTCTTGTAAGACTGAATTGTCCCCTCTTGTAAGGACTGTAGTGTGCCTTTGTAAGACTGATAGTGGGTCTTGATAAAACTGGTTGTTGTGTCCTGTAAGCTTTAGTGTGCGGGGGGTCTAGTATGGACTACAGTGTGTCTTGTAGACAGTAGGCGTCTTGTAAGACTCGTAGTGTGTCTTAGTAAGATGTAGTGTGTCTAGTAAGACAGTAGTGTGTTCTTGTAAGACTGTAGTGTGTCTTCTCAGACAGTATGAGTCTGGATAAGACTTTGTGTGACTTGTAAGGACTGTGGTGGGTCTTGTAAGACTAGATGTGTTTTGTAAGGACAGTTAGTGTGTCTTGTAATAACAGTAGTGTGCCTTGTAAGACTGTATTGGTTCCTTGTAAGCCTGTTAGTGTGTCTTATTAAGACAGTAGTGTGTCTTGTAAGACTGTAGTGTGTCTTGGTAAGACAGTAGTGTGTCTTGTAAGACTGTATTGTGCCTTGTAAGACTTTAGTTTATCTTGTAAGACTGTAGTGTGCCTTGCAAGATTGCAGTGAGTTTTGTAACACTCTAGTGTGTCTTGTAAGACTGATATTGGGTTTTGTATGAGTGCAGTGCGTCTTGTAGACTAGACTGTGTTAATAAAGTCTGTTAGTGTGTTTTTGTAGACAGTAGTGTGTTTGCAAGACTGTAGTTGTATCTTGTAAGACTGTAGAGGTGTATTGGTAAGGACTGTAGTGTGACTTGTAAGAGGTAGTGTCTCTTGTAAGACTGTAGTGTCTTGTAAGACTGTAGTGTGCCTTGTAAGACTGTAGTGTGTCTTGTAAGACAGACTGTGTTTTGTAAGAGCTCTTTAAAATGTGTCTAGTAAGACCGCAGTGTGTCTTGATTTAACTGTAGTGTTCATGTAAGACGTAGTTGTTTCTTGTAAGATGTAGTGAGTCTTGTAAGGACTGTAGTGTGTCTTGTAAGACTGCAGTGTGTCTTGTAAGACTCCCCGTGTGTTTTTTATAGGTGTCTTGCAAGACTTGTGTCTTGTAAGACTGTATTGTGTCTTGCAAGAATGATTGTGTCTTGTAAATACTAGTATGTTGTCAGTGTAAGACGCAGTGCTTTGTAGACTGTAGCTGTCGTCTGTAAGGACTGTAGTGTGCCTTGTAAGATTGTTGTGCATATGGTAAGACAGTAGTTTGTCTTGTAAGACTACAGTGTGTCTTGTAAGACAGTAGGGTGCTTGTAAGACTGCAGTGTGTCTTGTGAGACTGTAGTGTGTCTTGTATGACTGCAGTGTGTATTGTAAGACTGCAGTGTGTCTTGTAAGACTGTAGTGTGTCTTGTAAGACTACAGTGTGTCTTGTAAGACTGTAGTGTGTCTTGGAAGACTGTAGTGTGTCTTGTAAGATGTAGTGTGTGCTTGTAAGGACTGTAGTTGTGCTTGTAAGACTGAAGTGTGTCTTGTAAAGACTAGACTGTGTTTTGTAAGACTGTAGTGTGTCTTGTAAGTCTGTAGTTTGTCTAGTAAGACAGTAGTGTGTCCTGTAAGACTGTAGTGTGTCTTGTGAGACAGTAGTGTGTCTTGTAAGACTGTAGTGTGTCTTGTAAGACTGCAGTCTGTCTTGTAAGACTGTAGTGTGTCTTGCAAGTCATGTGTCTTGTAAGACTGCAGTGTGTTTTGTAAGACTGTAGTGTGTCTTGAAAACTGCAGTTTGTCTTGTAATACTGCAGTGTGTCTTGTAAGACTGTAGTGTGTCTTGTAAGACTTCAGTGTCTCTTGTAAGACTGTAGTGTGTCTTGTAAGACTGTAGTGTGCCTTGTAAGACTGTAGTGTGTCTTGTAAAACTGTAGTGTGTCTTGTAACTGCGTGTGTCTTGTAAGACTACAGTGTGTCTTGTAAGTCTGTAGTGTGTCTTGTAAGACTGTAGTGTGTCTTGTAAGACTGTAGTGTGTCTTGTAAGACTGCAGTGTGTCTTGTAAGACTGCAGTGTGTCTTGCAAGACTGCAGTGTGTCTTGTAATACTGTAGAGTGTCTTGTAAGACTGTAGTGTATGTCTTGTAAGACTGTAGTGTGTCTTGTAAGACTCATGTGTGTCTTGTAAGACTGTA
>NW_026482747.1:0-28226 GCF_026875155.1 Cherax quadricarinatus
CCTGTACCCCCCATTTACCCTTCTCTCACGTGCTACCACAAATAATAAGCTGATATATACATCACCCCTCTAAAAACATGCACATCCTGAAGTCTACCCATTGACCATATACGGTATTCATAATGAAAAATCAAGGTCATATTATAGAGAACAGCATACAAGCACTTGTAACATTGATCTAGCATTAATGATAATGCAAGAAAAATCTGATAGGTAACAATTAAAAGATAACCCTATCATTATAACGAGTTGCTCTACACATCAACGTTGCCTTATTTGTGTCAATGGCGTGTAAACATGTGGATTCAATCATTTAGCAAGTATATTTTTGAATGTCTGTGATGGCATTAAGTATCACTCGTACCTGTTGCTGCACACACTCCACGAATTCTTTCACTGTTATCATTTCTCCTGGAAAGAGGACAGATTTGAAAGTGTTATTATCTAAATACCAAATATGAAAAGAGTGCAGAACTGGAAAGATTACTGAACAGACATAAAAAAGAAAAAGAGAAATTAACATAAATTTTTATACACAGTACAGTGGACCCCCGCTTAAACGATCACCTCCCAATGCGACCAATTATGTAAGTGCGCTTGTACGTGTATGTTTGGGGGTCTGAAATGGACTAATCTACTTCACAATATTCCTATGGGAACAAATTCGGTCAGTACTGGCACCTGAACATACTTCTGGAATGAAAAAATATCGTTAACCTGGGGTCCACTGTAATTATGAAAAACAAAACTTTTTACAGCTCTGGAGATATAATTATCTAAAGTTTAAAAGGCTGAGTCTCAAGTAATGAATAAGAAACTACAGGTGAAGTATCCTACCATACTACTGTACTTGGTAGTTAAATGTTAGTCTTAGAGTTAGTGGACAGAAACAGGCAGGTACAAACTACAAAGTCAAGTTTCTGAGGGACAAATTGTATATACAGTAAACCATCAATTAACATGCAGTCCTCTAACATGTTTTCTCTATTACACCCTTGCAAAATTGCAGCACATTTTCAATGAACACTCCATAAAATTTGACTGGCACAGTGCCACTTCTGGGAGGAATATTTGGAGCGCCATGAGCGGGCTGGGGAAATTTCCTCCTTCACTAGGGGGCTTTGCAGGTACCTGCCGTGGGCGGGCCTTTGTCTTTGGGGAAGGCCAGCTTCTTCCTCACACCCCTCTCATGTCTAAGGGGCCCCTGCCAAGTCCCGATTCTCAAACTTGTTTGGAAAGTTATTCGGGCACAGGTACCAAAAAAGAACTTTATGTTGGAAATTACCTAAATTACTTGATTCCTGTATCCCATCAATACAGCATGTTTTTTAAACAAAAATTACTGTGTTGATTTTGGGGGTTATCCTGGGTAATTTACCGTGTTGAAACTGTACTTATGTGTACGACCTAAATAACTTACTATTCTAAATATAAATCTGAGACAATGTAACTGAGAAGCAGACATGAACTTACCTGTCCAAGAAAACCTCTCAGTATATAAAACCCTCTTAATTTTACTTTGAATTAAAGGTTAAAAAATGAAATAACATGGATGTAATTTAAAATACCTCTGCATAATATTTGTCGTCAGTTTAGTTGACATTCTATTTTTTTAAAAAGAAACTAGTTGAAAGGGGACTTTTATGGGGGGGTTTAAGCCTCCCAAACCCGAAAGCATCCCCCCAAACCTTCCATAACTACCATTTTATTTTTTGAAAATGTAAGAAAAAAAAATAATTTATTTTCCCAAATGAAAAATTTTTTAAGTACAAAATATTTTTATATTTGCAAAAGCAGAGTTACTTTCACAGGGGGTCAAGGGACAAAACCCTAGCGCCATCACAGCCTTTAACCCCTTGGGGTCCATCCATAGATCCCGGCTTTAACTTGGGGGCCCAAACCCATAGATCTACGCCAAAAATTCTTGCTGCTTAAAATTAGAGCAAAAGGCGGGTAGGCCTACATGTGAAGAATGATCGTGGGGGTGGGTATGCCCAGAAAAAAATTCTAGGCGCCCGCATACATTGTGGGAATCCGGCTCAGTTACCCTTTTTCACCATCCTCCACAAGGCAGCTCTCACCCAAAAAAAATTTGGGGCTCCCTCTTCCATCTTTTTCGACTCTTTGGGGAATGGAAATAAACAATTTTTGGCTTTGATCAGTTTTGGACCGAAAGGGAAAACCCGGGTATCAAAAATATGCAGAAAATCCCGACTTTTCCCCAACCCTTTTACCCTGGTTGGGGACTCTCAGTCACGTTCAGTTTTACCTCATCCAAAAGAAAAATTTATTTTCGTGTAGCCAGGGCCCCTGACTTCATAATGAGAGATAGGAAGTGGATTGTATTTTATTGCTCTTGCACATTTGAGAGGAAGTGAGGAAACATTCACTTGAACGTTGGTATATACCCGCCACATGCACTTGGGTATTTCCCTTTCATCCCAGGGACGGAGAAATCCCGGGGAAAATCCCTGGCCCCCCACCCAGGGAAAAGACAGTGACAGGAAGATGATTGGCTACACTTGGGTGGAAACCACGGTACAGTACTGGGGGATTGGGGGTGTAGGGTAGTGGGGGTGGTAGTGCCACGGCTATGCATACTCACCACCCAGGCGGGACCCCCTGCCGCTGCTCCTCACTCAAGGACAAAACGTAGCATCACCCCCAGCCCACCACAACTACCAGCCAACCAGCTTATGTTTTCCAATTCTACCCAAACCCAAACTGGATTTGGGGCCAAAATCCCAATTTGTTCCCAAGCCCCACCATTTTTTTGACTCCCCAAATGAATTCAAATACTTGTCCCCCTTGGGAAACACTGCAAAAAAACTGGAATTTTTTGAACTATTCTTTGACCAGCCATTGATGGAAACTATTGTCAGGAAAGTAACAAGTATTTTGGAGTACACCCATGGCAAATACGATGATATCACCACAGTCAAGACTACACCGGTGAAAAGAGACAACTGTTGCAGAAATGTATTTGCTTTTTGCAACAATAATGCTTATGCCTCATGTCTATAAGCATAATATAAAATCATATTGGTCCACAGATCCGCTAATTTCAAACCCCGGCCTTCAGTGAAATCATCCCAGTGAACAGGTTTATCTTACTCTTACGTATGTTGTACTTCTCTGACAAAACTAGGCCTGACAAAAGTGACAGGTTATACAAGATTAGAAATGTTTTTATGTATCTGAAAGAAAAGTTCAACATGTACTTTTACCCATTCAAGAATCTTGTAATTGACGAGTCTTTGATTCTGTTCAAAGGTAGACTGTCATTTAAACAGTATATACCGAGCAAGAGGAAACGCTTTGGTATAAAACTGTTTGTACTCTGTGACTGTGACAGTGACAGTGGCCTGGTATTGGATATTGTTGTATACACGGGAAGTAAAACATTGAAAGATACCAGGATGTTATTGGGTATCTCAGGTGACATAGTGAGAAGCATGATGGCACCTTATCTTGGTAAAGGACATACATTATACACTACTGATTACTGGTACACAAGCCAGTGATTTCTTGCGAGTGAACATTACAGATGTGTGTGGCACAGTGCGTTCTAATCGTAAACATATGCCCAGGTTCAACGCAGGCACTCGTGGTGAAGAGGTGCAGTGTTTACTGCCAATGACATCATGGCATTATGGTGGCATGACAAACGAGATGTCACATTGTTAACAACCATTCACCGTAATGAAATGCAAGACAGTGGCAAAGTTGACAGAGTGACTAATGAACGTATTCGAAAACCAGTGACAGTGACTGATTATACACAAAACATGCGCTTGGTTGACAAATGTGACATGCAGATTGGCTTTGTTGATTGTGTTCGTAAGAGTTACAAGTGGTACATGAAACTTTTCTTCCATCTCATGGACATTTCAATGCTCAATGCATATAATATGCACCAAATGAAGACTGGCAACAGACCACCGTATGGTGAATTTTGTTTGTCTGTTGTCAGACAACTCATAATGAAGTACCAGGTAACAATACCTGCTATACAAAACCATCCTCGAACTCTTCACAAAATACCCAAGCGTTTGAGGAGGGAAGGTGATCACTTCATAATACAGCTTCCTGCAACTAAGAAGAAATTCGCTCAGAAGAGATGTGCTGTCTGTGCACAAACAAAACGACGGCAACAAAGACGCAAAGACACTCGGTTTATGTGTGAGGAATGTAAGGTACCTCTGTGCATGGTGCCTTGTTTCAAGGAGTTCCACAAGCTGCAGCCGTTCTAAAAACATGTCCAGTGATTGTGCATATGTAAATATATGATAGAACATTAGTATTATACAAGATTTGTGCATGTTTATTGTAATAAACAAAAGTGATAAACAATATTATAATAATAACTTTAGTGCAGTTATTGTGTTCAATACAGTGAGTGTATATATATACATTATATACAGTATTAGTCTCACAGGCCACAAAAGTTACTAGAAAAAAAGAAAAAATTAGAGAAGAAAAGAAAAAAGTATAAAAAACGTAAAATAAAGAAATGCGAGTTTGTGGAAATCGCCGATGTTGCCGCCACCCGGTTATTTTGGGTCAACTTCTCGCCTCTGTAAGTAAGTACTGGTCAGAATTTTTTTTTTTTTATTACTTTCACAAAAATATACTCTTTAATTCAAAATTTCTTGGACATGGGGCACCCCTTCCGATTTTGCCTTTGGACCCTGAAAGGGTTAACCCAACAATAACAACATGCTCAGAACCTCGAGACGCTTTTATCATGATTTTATAATTTTTAAGTTTTCTCGGATAGCTTGCATTTATATTATGGTGGGTATTACTTTGGACACATTCAGTAAAAGAATCTTGTCTTAGCAGGTAAAATATGGAATTTTCTACTGACAGCTGTGGCAGGTAATTGCTGTTACTGCTTGTCTCTTCTTTCATGTCAGTGAGAGCTTCTTAATCCAAGGAATTGAACTTACCGTCCCCTTCCTTGGATCAAACCTGAGTGCCTCCCAGGCACTATATGACCCTTATGGCTTAATGCTTCCCCATAAATATAATAATAATATTGCTTGTCATATGTCTGTACAGGATCAATTCAACCCTCCGCACACATTTCCAGAACAACAGGCAATGACAATTACAGCGAATATGTTCTTCTAGGGCCTAGAGCAGCTCATGATGCTTTACCATCAGTTGTATAAAGTACTGCAGAGTAAAGAGACCAAAGACACATAACAGAATTTCCCACTATTCCAGTACAATCATCGGCTTTAGTCCCAAAGCTTTAACCATCTACCTCTGCAAACAATCCACAGCATTCCACCCCAGCCCAGTAGGGCCACAGCATCCCACTCCACTCTGTTCAGAATCAATGACATATACCAGCACCCACAATTTAAGGTAAGAAATATTATTTATGCAACATATGTAGCCTCAAGCAAAGCATTAAACATAACAGATCACAACAATGAACACAAATTACATTATCATTTTTATTTTTTTTTTAAGATATGGAGACCTAAAAATAAAAAAAAATCATCTGGCTTTTTTGTCCAAGGAATGTAACTCCATTTTTGCCCTAAGTTCTTCAGTTTGTTTTACATGATTTTGTCTTTGCACTCAATTTTCAGGAACGTAACTACAGTGTAAATCGACAGTCTACCGTACACAGAATAAGTCACTGCATGCAAAAAGTGATTGCTCCACTAATAAGACAGCTGAGCCATCATTTAGAGACCTTTAGCATATGTTTAAGGTATTGATTTAGGTCATTCAACAATAGAAATATTAAAAATCTGAAAATGATCTACATAAGCACTATACATGAAAATAAGGTATCAAAGATATACACCAAAAATACAGATTCTTAGGTCATGAAGTTAGAAATGCTTTGTAAATCACATATCCTCTGCTTGAGTGCAAAAGCTTTCGGAAACCAAACCTACCCACGAACAACAGGAAATGAGAATCTCTAATATTCTACGTCAGTGTGCGAAGGAATATAAAAAAAAGCTGTACTGTAACAATAATCATGGAGTAATGTATAGACTAAATGCATACTCAGTTTTAGCCCAGTCACACAAGCAACAACTGCACCACCAAGATCAAATAACTCTTACAACAATGACAAAAAAGAATACATTCTAATATGTATAAATAATGTTGAGCACAAGTACAACAGTACAACTTTGCCTATGAATGATTTGCAAGAAAAGAGTAATCACATTCATTATTTATTAAGAGAAGAATTACACCTGGTACTATTACTTGTTGAGTATATTTTAGTACAGTTTTATACATATTTTAATTGCTTCCACATTATATTTGAGTTATAGTAGACTAGTCAAAAACAGAATACAGTAGGGCCCTGCTTTATGGTGTTTCGCCTTACGGCGATCTCAAATTATCACTAAAACTTGCAAGAGGTCTTTCAAATACAGCGCGAGCCACCCAGTTTGTTTACATTCTCCATGAGCACATCTCTATATTATGCAATAATAATCACTCTTGGGCACATTAAATGTCTAATTTTATGTCAATATAGACATTTTCATTAACCCTTTCAGGGTTTCCGATGTACTAGTACAGCTTAAGCACCAGGGTTATTGACGTACTAGTACGCCTAAATTCTAGCACCTTCAAATCTAGCGAGAGAAAGCTGGTAGGCCTAAATATGAAAGAATGGGTCTATGTGGTCAGTGTGCATAGTATAAAAAAAATCCTGAAGCACACAGTGCGTAATGAGAAAAAAAACTTTGACCGTGTTTTTGGTTTAAAACAGCGACTTTACACTGTATTTTCGTATGGTATTTATGGTTGTAATCTAGTTTTCCTGGTTTCATTTTATAGAATGGAAGATATATTACAGAAATTGAGATGATTTTGATTGGTTTCACAATGAAACGTACCTAGAAATTGAGCTCAAAATAGCAGAAATGTTTGATTTTTGCCAAAGTTCAAAAGTAAACAAATCATGCCATGCGTCCAACACACGTCAACTGGTGAGTCTAATATTCTCTCACAAGTGCACTGATATTATTTATACCATTTCTACACCATTTCTACACTAATGCAGTAGTCTGCATAACAGTAAATCTTCTATTTTTTTGTGAGAATAAAAATTCAAAGTGGAAAGCAAAAGAAATGAGAGAGGGGCCTGTGGACGTGACTAATGAACAAAGGAAATGTTATTTTAGTCCCAGGAATGTCTGTCTTGTTTATTCTGGACCCTATTTGGAAATTGGCATCTTTTGAAATCTGTGTGAAATTGGCAAAATTGCTAATTTCTGACCACTCTATTGGATAGTTGAAATTGGCAAATGGGTGGTTTCTTGTACTCATTCGATAGAAAAAATGGAGTTCTAGCAAAATAGTCATGATTTTTGTCGACTGGTACATTGGAATTGGCCGAAAATAGGGCTCAAAGTGGGCGCAATCGCTGATGCATAAATATCGAGACCGCAAACTTCGCGAGAGCATAATTCCATAAGTTTTCCATCAAATTTCATACTTTTGGTGTCATTATGACCGGGAAAAATTTCTCTATCATTTCATAAGATTTTTTTTTTTTTTTTCGAAAAATGTCCAACCCTGAGAACAAGTTTAGGAGAGGGCCTGCAAACCCTGAAAGGGTTAACAGGACACACAACCATAACACAAGACACAGATCTCTTTTTGATGTACCCCGTGTCCATATCACACTGTGTAAAAAAAAACTCTAAAGCACATAAAGGGCCCCAAAATCTGGAATTCATTACCAGAACATTACTAAAGTAACCAGTAAAAACTCTATGCACATAAAGGGCCCCAAAATCTGGAATTCATTACCAGAACATACTACAGTAACCAGGCCTGAAAATCAATTTAAGACTTCTAAAAAACCACTTACTCACCCAGGACTAAATAATCAACACTCAATATTTAACATTACCAATAATTCTCCCAATTAGAGTAGGCCCCCCCTTATACGGCGGGTTAGGTTCCAGGCTGTCGCCGGAAACCAGACGTCGCCGGAAGGCAGAACTGCATTTTTTCCATTTAAAAATGCATATAAATGGCAGACAACAAGTTTACACTAAATTATATTAAGTTAGTAATAGAACTAGGCATTAAAAACACACAAGTAAAATACAGTCACAGTAAATTCATTACTTATCTTAAAGTATTTGTAATCTTAATGTAGGGAGAGAGGTGAGTAGTACTTATTTGTAGGAAGTCAGGTGTAGGTAGCCCAGGTGTAGGTAGCCCTGGCTCCCCGTCTCATATTTAATATACGATATTTAAAACATCCCAGAGGTAAAATGCACATACCGTACACTCATTATTTACCTTAAAATATGTGTAGTCTTAATATAGGAAGAGAGGTGAGTAGTATTTATTTGTAAAAAGTCAGTGTAGGTAGCCGGTAGGTGTAGCCCGCCTGGGCTACACCTACCGGCTACCTACACTGTGGCCCAGAGCCATATTATTAACATCGACATGCCTTGTTCACTGAATTTAATAATTTCTAACAACTACCTTCAGATGCCATCATAAACGAAGGTAGAAGTAATGAATAATTCATGCCGAAAATTGTAAAAAAAGCGGAGTGAGGGGAGTGGCTGGGCCAAACGCAGATTCATACACGTTTTCTCTGATGGCTGAACAGAGAAAACGTAATGTTGTCCCTCCACCTGGCTACCACACAGCTCCACAAGTATTATTATCAGAGCACACATAAAATATGCAATAAATGCCAGACAACAAGTTTACACTAACTTATATTAAGTTAGCAATAGAAATAGGCATTAAAAACACAATAAAAGGTAAGATACACACAGAGTACACTTATTACTTACCTTAAAATATTAATATTAATGTGTGAGAGGTGAGTGGCAGGGTGTTTATTGAATAAAATCAAAATGGCACACCATCATCCTCTAACTTGGCACTTAAAGCAAGAGGCATACGACTTTTCTTTTTATTACAGCTAACCTTAGATGCCATCGTCAATGAGAGCCAACTAGTTAACGAAAGAGTAAATGAGAGAGAGAACGAGATACAGAGTTGAGACAATGTAAGAACACAAACTGAATGGGTAGTGGACGATCACTTGGTCAGGCGAAACAAATGGGTATTAATATGTGTCTACTTTTAGTTCATTCACGTCCATTTGTAAGAGTTTGTAAAACATTTACCTCAATATTTTTTATTTTAATAATAATTACCTCACAATACAAATACTCTTACACTGTGTACAAGTTGTACAAGTTAGTTCAGAATAAACAAACAGCAACACACCATTTTTAGAGTGAATGAACATTTAATAATAATAATAATAATAATAATAATAATAATAATAATAATAATAATAATAATAATAATAATATTATTATTATTATTAATATTATTATTATTAATATTAATAATAATAATTATTATTATTATTTATTATAAAAAGCACTAAACCCACAAGGGTCGTGAATTGCTATACATAGAGTAAAGGCATATGAAAAGAATATTTTTCTACAGTTACTCCCCAGTGTTTGACTAGAGAAAACGTAATTCTTCCGACACTACCTACACAGCTGCTTTATAAACAAATCTCATATTTACATCAGTTTTTATTCTGTGAGTGTATGTATCATGTTTATATGCTATGTAACGGGTTTCATATATAATTTTGAGGAAAATAATCATAGAGGATTAATGAAAATGCCTATATTGATGTAAAATAAGACATTTAGTGTGCCCAAGAGTGATTATTATTACGTAGTATTGGCGTCATGAGTAGAGAGAGACTTAGCGATTTTAATGTGTACCTGCACACCAGCACAGTGTGTAAGTATATTTAGGTACAGGTACACATAAGTATAATTATCAGAGTACATATAAAATATGCAGTAACTTTCAAACACTTGAAATTTTGGAAAGTTTCTTGACATAATAGATGTGGTCACGGAAAATGTAAACAAACTGGGTGGGGGCGCCATATTTGAAAGACCGCTTGCCATATAGCAAATTTTGGTCATAACTTGACATCGCCGTATTAGCAGAACGCCGTAAGGTGAAACGCCGTAAAGCGGGGCCTTACTGTACTTAAATCTTAAAACTTCAAGACAATATACAGTAAACTGATCATCTTGTTTGTTATACATTGTAATGCAACAAATTTGTACAACTATAATGCTTCAATATCGAAATGTTCAAATTTCATTGTTTCAAATACTCAATTGTACTTCTTACTGTAAATTGCTTGCAGTAATTTTTACAACTGAACCTCCACTGCTTGTTAATTTTAAGTTAATTTTAAGCCTGCCCATAATGCTCTACATACAAGGGACTTTTTGGCATGTACACCCAACTACTATAATTCCTTGTACAACTATGTATCATGTCCAAATCATGTCTAAATCTGTTGGTCTAAAAAAAAATTGTTTGACTTTTTTGGGGGCTCCCAGGAAAGTAACCTTATTTTTCCCATAAGTTCTTCAGTTTATCTAATTACCATGTAATATAAAGGTCTACTGTACTCAGATCACAACATAATAGAGGTTCAGACATGTATGCGCGGGGCCCCACACCAACAAAATGTGATCAGTCATGAGGGAGCCTTCACCAAATTCAACTTCAATAACAAAATCATAAGGCAGGACCAAGTAAACCAAGCCCTAAATGATATAAACTGGGAAGATAGCCTAAGCAACACGGATCCCAACCTATGTCTAGAACAAATTAATTCTGTGGCGCTCGAGGTATGCTCAAGGCGCTCCCTATACAGGTGAAGGCAAAGAATAACAGAGCGGCTCAAAGAGGCCAATATATCTGCAATACATAGGGAGGCACTGGTCAGAGAAATAGCAAACATCGAACTAAAGCTAAAGGAATCTTACAGGAGTCAAGAAATGCGGAAAGAACTAAAAGCCATAAATGAAATTGAAACCCAAAGTATTTCTTTTTTTAAGCCAAATCAAAGTTGAGAACAACATTCAATATTGGGCCCCTACTTAAATAAGATGGGTTCTACACAGATGACAGCAAGGAAATGAGTGAGCTATTCAAGTCCCTATATGACTCGGTTTTAGCAAGCTGCTAACCAGACTGAGAGTCGAAGACATAAATGAATTTTTTATGAGAGAGATGCAGAATTTGGTAGACACAAACCTATCTGATATTATCCTGACGCCAAATGACTTCGAAAAGGTGATAAATGACATGCCCATGCACTCTCCCCCAGGCCCAGACTCATGGAACTCCTTGTTCACCAAGAACTGCAAGAAGCCCCTATCACATGCTTTTAACATCCTATGGAGAGGGAGCATGGACACAGGGGTCATCCCACAGCTGCTAAAAACAACAGAGATAGCCCCACTCCACAAAGGGGGCAGTAAAGCAATAACAAAGAACTACAGACCTATAGCGCTAATGTCCCATATCATAAAAATCTTTGAAATGGTTCTAAGAAGCAAGATCACCTCCCATCTAGATACCCATCAGTTACACAACCCAGGGCAGCATGGGTCTAGAGCAGGTCGCTCCTGTCTGTCTCAACTACTGGACTACTATGACAAGGTCCTGGATGCTTTAGAAGACAAACAAAATGTAGATGTAGTATACAGACTTTGCAAAAGCCTTTGACAACTGTGACCGTGGTGTAATAGCATACATAATGCGTGATAAAGGAATAACAGGAAAAGTTAGTAGATGGATCTAAGGTGAAAAGCTCTGTTCCACAAGGCACAGTACTCGCTCCCATCTTGTTCCTCATCCTCATATCTGACTGACATAGACAGGGATATAAGCCAGAGTGCTGTGTCTTCCTTTGCAAATGACACCCGAATTTGCATGACAGTGTCCTCCACTGAAGACACCGTAAGACTCCTGGCACACATCAACCAAATCTTTAAATGGACTGCAGAAAACAATATGAAGTTCAATGATGAGAAATTTCAATCTCTCCAATATGGAAAATGTGAGGAAATTAAAACTACATTGGAGTATAAAACAAATTCCAACCACACAACAGAGCAAAAAACTAATGTAAAAGACCTGGGAGTGATCATGTCAGAGGATCTCACCTTCAAAGACCATAACATTGTATCAATTGCATCGAACAGAAAAATGACAGGATGGATAATGAGAACCTTCAAAACTAGGGATGCCAAGCCCATGATGACACTCTTCAGGTTGCTTGTTCGATCTAGGCTGGAATATTCCTACACACTAACAGCACCTTTCAAGGCAGGTGAAATTGTTGACCTAGAAAATGTAGAGAACCTTCAAGGCACACATAACTGTGATAAAACACCTCAGTTACTGGAAACACTTGAAGTTCCTCAACCTGTACTCCATAGAATACAGGCAGGACAGATACATGATTATATACACTTGGAAAATCCTAGAGGGATTAGTACCAAACGTGCACACAAGAATCACTCCCTATGAAAGCAAAAGACTCAGCAGACAATGCAACATCCCCCCAATGAAAAGCAGGGGTGCCACTAGCATGATAAGAGACAACACAATAACTGTCCAGGGCCCAAGACTGTTCAACTGCCTCCCAGCATGCATAAGGGGGATTACCAATATACCCCTTGCTGTCTTCAATCAGGCACTGGACAGGCACCTGAAGTCAGTACCTGACCAGCCAGGATGTGGTTCGTACGTCGGGTTGCGTGTGACCAGCAGTAATAGCCTGGTTGATCAGGCCCTGATCCACCATGAGGCCTGGTCAGACCAGGCCACAGGGGTGTTGACCCAAAACCCTCTCCAGGTATACTTACTTACTATGAACTAAAACCAGACGTGTTCATCTGTTTGTTTACATACTCCATGTCTCTGTCCTCTCTCATTTACTCATTCTCTCTCTTGTTTATTCATTTTATCTCATTTACTCACCTCTCACCCTACATTAAGCCTACAAATATTTTAAGGTAAGTAATAAGTGAACTGTGAATGCATTTTATCGTTCTGGGATGCGTAGTTTATTACGAGTGGGTGGGGTGGACTGGCCTGGCTGGCTACCATGCCTCCCACACCCATCTTCTTACAAATAAATACTACTCACCTCTCACCCTACATTAAGACTACAAATACGTATATGTGTACAATGGACCCTCAACTAACGAAGGCATCGTCTAATGATAAAATCGACTAACGAAGCGTTTCAGTGTAAAAAAAAATTTCCCCGACCTACGAAGAAAAATTCATCCAACATCATTCATCCTGAACGCATTCGTCTGGCCAGAGCGCCTCAGCTCAGCTAGCGTACATTATTTACAAGCCAGGGCGGAGAGTTGCACACATACATTCGATAAATTTTGTATTATTCCACTGTTTTTAGTGCTTGTAACTACTAAATAAGCCACCATGGGCCCAAAGAAAGCATCTAGTGCCAACCCTGTAGAAAAAAGAATGAGAAATACTATCAAAATACTATCATATCACAGTCAGCTGCTGCTGCACCACCGTCAGCTGCTGCTGCACCACCATCAGCTGCTGCTGCACCACTGTCGGCTGCTGCTGCACCACCATCAGCTGCTGCTGCACCACCGTCAGCTGCTGCTGCACCATCGTCAGCTGCTGCTGCTGCTGTACCACAGTCAGCTGCTGCTGCTGCCATACCACAGTCACCTGCTGCTGCTGCTGTACCACAGTCAGCTGTTGCTGCACCACCGTCAGCTGTTCTACTCGAAGATGTGGAGAGGCTGTTGTTGGTGTGGCTTAATGAGATACAATTACCACCATCAGCTGCTGCTGTACCACGGTCAACTTCTGCTGTTGCTGCACCACTGTCAGCTGCTGCTGCACCATTGTCAGCTGCTGCTGTACCATGGTAAGCTGCTGCTGCTGCTGTACCATGGTCAGCTGCTGCTGCTGTACTACGGTCAGCTGCTGTTATACCACAGTCAGCTGCTGTTATACCACAGTCAGCTGCTGCTGCTGGTGTACCATGGTCAGTTGCTGCTGTTGCTGTACCATGGTCAGCTGCTGCTGCTGCTGTACCACGGATCAGCTGCTGCTGCTCCTGTACCACGGTCAGCTGCTGCTGCTGTACCACAGTCAGCTGCTGCTGCACCACTGTCAGCCGTTGCTGCACCACCACCATCAGCTGCTGCTGCACCACCGTCAGCTGTACTACTCGAAGATGTGGAGACTGTTGTTGGTGTGGCTTAACGAGAAACAATTAACCCCCGAGGGTTAGCCACCCAGGATAACTCAAGAAAGTCAGTGTGTCATCGAGGACTGTTTAACTTATTTTCACTGGGGTCCTTAATCTTGTCCCCCAGGATGCGACCCACACTAGTCGACTAACACCCAGGTGAACAGGAAAAAATGCCTGGAACTAGTGCTCATATTGGTGAATTTAAGGCCAGCAGAGGTTGGTTTGAGAGATTTAAGAATCATAGTGGCATACACAGTGTGATAAGGCAGGGTGAAGCTGAAAATTTCCAACCCCAACAAGTGTTTAATAATTGTGATAAAACAGGCCTGTTCTGGAAGAAAATGCCAAACAAGACCTACATTACTCAGGAGAAACAGGCATTCCCAGGACACAAGCCTATGAAAGACAGGCTAACTCTCATGCTTTGTTGTAATGCTAGTGCAATTGCAAAGTGAAGCCTTTACTCATGTATCACTCTGAAAATCCCAGAGTGTTCAAGAAAAACAGTGTCTCATCACTCATCACTACATCTTCAATAAAGGTGTTATTTGTTCTTCATTTAGTACAGTATATTGTGCATGTATCCTTCTTTTTCTGTGTAGGAAAATGTATATTTCATGTGGTAAAAAAAAAAAATTTCATACTTTTGGGTGTCTGGAATGGATTAATAGGAGTTCCATTATTTCTTATAGGGAAAATTAATTCAACTAACGATAATTTCGTCTAATGATGAGCTCTCTGGAACGGATTAATATTGTTAGTTGAGGATCCACTGTATTTTACTTTTTCATTGTTTTTTAATTCCTAGTTCTATTCCTATCTAAATACAGTTCCGTTCCTAAGACCACATTGTTAAACAAATTCATTGCTAAGTGAGGAGCATACTATAATGGTACAGTAGGGCCCCACTTTATGGTGTTCCGCTAATATGGCGATGTCAAATTATGACCAAAATTTGCTATACGGCAAGCGGTCTTTCAAATACGGCGTCCCCACCCGGTTTGCTTACATTCTCCGTGACCACATCTATCATGTCTGGAAACTTTCCAAAATTTCAAGTGTTTTATAGTTATTGCATATTTTATATGTACTCTGATAATTATACTTATGTGTACCTATACCTAAATATACATGTACTTACACACTGTGCTGGTGTGCAGGTACACATTAAAATCACTAAGAGTCTCTACTCATGATGCCAATAGTACATAATAATCATCACTCTTGGGCACATTAAATGTCTTATTTTACATTAATATAGACATTTTCATTAATCCATCTATGATATTTTCCTCAAAATTATATAAGAAACATGTTACATAGCATATAAACATGACACATACTTTTACAGAATAAAAATTTATATAAATATGAGATTTGTTTACAAAGCGGCTGTGTAGGTAGTGTCAGAAGAATTACATTTTCTCTAGTCAAACACTGGGGATACCTGTAGAAAAATATTCCTTTCATATGCCTTCACTCTATATATAGCAATTCATGACCCTTGTGGTTTTAGCACTTTTTTATTATGATGATAATAATATCATCATCTTCACTCTAAAAATGGTGTGTTGCATGAGAATGGGAGTGTTGCTGTTTGTTTATTCTGTACTAACTTGTACAACTTGTACACAATGTAAGAGTATTTGTATTGTCAGGTAATTATTATTATAATAAAAAAATATTGTGAGGAAAAAGTTTTACAAACTCTTACAAATGTACGTGAATGAACTAAAAGCAGACACATATTAATACCATTTACTTCGCCTGACAAAGTGATCGCCCACTACCTGTTCAGTTTGTGTTCTTACATTCTCTGAACTCCATATCTCGTTCTCTCTCTCGTTTACTCTTTCGTTAACTAGTTGGCTCTCATTGACGATGGTGTCTAAGCTTAGCTGTGATAAAAAGAGGAGTTGTAAGCCTCTTGCTTTAAGTGCCAAGTTAGAGGATGATAGTGTGCCATTCTGATTTTATTCAATAAACACCCTGCCATTTACCTCTCACACATTAATATTAATATTTTAAGGTAAGTAATAAGTGTACTCTGTGTGTATATTACCTTTTATTGTGTGTGTGTTTTTTTTTTTTTTTTTTTGCCTATTTCTATTGCTAACTTAATAAGTTAGTGTAAACTTGTTGTCTGGCATTTATTGCATATGTTATGTGTGCTCTGATAACAATACTTGTGGACCTGTGTGGTAGCCAGGTGGAGGGACAACATTACGTTTTCTCTGCTCAGCCATCAGAATCTGCGTTTGGCCCAGCCACTCCCTCACTCTGCTTTTATTTACAATTTTCGGCATGAATTATTCATTACTTCTCCCTTCGTTTATGATGGCATCTAAAGGTAGTTGTTAGAAACGATTAAATTCGGTGAACAAGGTATGTCGATGCTAATAATATGGCTCTGGGCCACAGTGTAGGTATCTGGTAGGTGTAGCCCAGGCAGGCTACACCTACCGGCTACCTACACTGACTTCCTACAAATAAATACTACTCACCTCTCTTCCTACATTAAGACTACACATATTTTAAGGTAAATAGTGAGTGTACTGTATGTGTATTTTAACTCTCTGGGATGTTTTAAATATCGTATATTAAGTATGAGACAGGGAGCCAGGGCTACCTACACCTGACTTCGTACAAGTAAGTACTACTCGCCTCTCTCCCAACATTAAGATTACAAATACTTAAAGATAAGTAATGAATGTACTGTGAATGTATTTTGCTTTGTGTGTTTTTAATGCATAGTACTATTACTAACTTAATATAATTTAGTGTAAACTTGTTGTCTGGCATTTATATGCAATTATAAAAGGAAAAAATGGAGTTCTGCTTTCTGGTGATATCTGCTTTCCAGCAATAGCCTGGAACCTAACCCGCCGTATAAGTGGGGCCCTACTGAATTGGGTTTGTCTCAACCATCTTTGATATTTATTTATTTATTTTATGTCTTTGCAAATAGTACAATGAGATATTGTATTTAAAATAGTGGGTTGCACTGCAAAGAGAGCCTCTATTATGCCTAGGCATTATGGGACAACTTAACATTGTTGGCTTACAGACTACTTAACACTAAGGATTACATCATAGTTGTACAGAATTATAGTAATTATTTCATAGTTGAACAGTAGATTATTAATTATAAGTGAATCTAATTTGTATAGGACAAAAGATATATTCATATATTCAAAAATGCTTTTTGTGAAAACAATGATTCAATTATACTCCTGTCAACAATGGATAAAATGTTCAAAGTGATTGTTGAAGTTATGATGTGGGAGTACATAAGTGAGTGTGTGTGTACTGAGTATTTCGCATTTAGTCTAGGGTGATTAAATGGCTTTTGAGAAGAGTCTTAAACAGATTTTCAGACCAAGTTACTTTAACCCTTTCAGGGTCGCCAGGCCCTCTCCGAGACTTGTTCTCAGGGTCGCCAAATTTTCAAAAAAAAAAAAAAAAATTCTTATGAAAAGATAGAGAATCTTTTCCTGATCATAATGACACCAAAAGTATGAAATTTGATGGAAAACTTATGGAATTATGCTCTCGTGAAGTTTGCGGTCTCAAAGATGTTTACGCATCGGCGATTTTGCCCACTTTGAACCCTATTTTCAGCCAATTCCAGTGTAATAGTCGACAAAAATCATAACTATTTCGCTAGATCTCCATTTTTTTCTATCGAATGAGTACAAGAAACCACCCATTTACCGATTTCAACTATCCAATACAGTGGTCAGAATTTAGCAATTTTACCAATTTCACACAAATTTCAAAAGATGCCAATTTCCAAATAGGGTCCAGAATAAACAAGAAAGACATTCCTGGCACTAAAATAACATTTCCTCTGTTCATTAGTCATGTTCCCACACCCCTCTTACATTCTTTTGCTTTCCACTTTGAATTTTTATTCTCACAAAAAATAGAAGATTTACTGTTATGCAGACTACTGCATTAGTGTAGAAATGGTATAAATAATATCGGAGCACTTGTGAAAGAATATTAGACTCACCAGCTGATGTGTATTGGACACTTAGCATGATTTGTTTACTTTTGAACTTTGGTAAAAATTGAACATTTCTGCTAATATTAGCTCAATTTCAAGGTACTTTTCTTTGTAAAACAAGTCAAAATCATCTCAATTTCTGTAATATGTCTTCCATTCTATCAAATGAGACCAGGAAAACTAGAATGCAACCATAAATACCATATGAAAATACAGTGCAAAGTCGCTGTTTTAATCCAAAAACACGGTAAAAGTTTTTTTTTTCTCATTACGCACTGTGTGCTGCAGGATTTTTTTTATACTGCGCACAATGACCACATAGACCCATTCTTTCATATGTAGACCTACCAGCTTTCTCTCACTAGATTTGAGGGCACTAGAATTTAAGCATACTAGTACGTCAAAAACCCTGGTGCGTAAGCCGTACTTGTACGGCCGAAACTCTGAAAGGGTTAATATCTTCTGGTAATGAAATCCATATTTTGGGGCCCTTTATGTGCATAGATTTTTTACACAGTGTGATATGCACTTGAGGTATATCAAAAAGAGATCTGTGTCTTGTTTTATGGTCATGTGTCCTGTTGAGGTTGCTGAGAAGTTTGAGTGGAGGGTTTATATTTGCATGTATTGTTCTGTGTATGTAGTAGGCACATGAATAAGTATGGATGTTCTTAATGGTGAGCAGATTCAGACTTTGAAAATTGGTGGAGTATGCTAGAGGGAGTGGGAATTTGTTTATCATTCTTACTTCTGCCTTTTGCTGGGTTATTAGAGGTTTTAGATGATTGGATGTTGTTGATCCCCATGCACAAATTCCATATGTAAGATAAGGGTATATGAGTGAATGGTACAGTGCCAGGAGAGCTGATTGTGGAACGTAGTACCTTATCTTTGATAGCATGCCTACAGTCTTGGAGATTTTCTGGTGATTTGTTGTTTGTGTGTCTGGAAATTAAGGTTATTGTAAAGGTGGATACCTAGGAATTTTCCCTCTGTAAGTCTTGTGACTGATGATCCGTTTAGCGTTATGCTAATTGGATCATTTGCAGCTTTGTTTCTAAACTGAATGAAATCAGTTTTATCAGTATTCAGGGTAAGTTTATTAGCCATCATCCAGGCAGATATTTTCTGCAATTCAGCATTGACTGTGCTTGCTAGTATGACTGTGTTTGGGTGGGAAAAGACATATGTAGTGTCATCTGCAAATAATATGGGTTTGAGTAGCTGTGATGCATTCGGTAGATCATTGATATAGACGAGAAAGGGAGTGGCCCAAAGGGACACTTCTTGTGGGACTCCTACTGTGATTGGTTTGGGTGAAGAGTTTGTATCATTTGCATCCCAAATTGAGTTCTGTTACTAAGGTATGACTTTAGGTAGTTGAGGGGAGTGCCTCTGATACCATAGTGCTTTAAATTTTGGAGTACAGCAGTTCATGGTCGACTGAAATCGAAAGCTTTACGTAAATCAATGAAAATGCCCATTGGGACTTCTTTCTTTTCAAGTGTGGTATATATTAGTTCTAGCATGTGTACGATAGCATCATTTGTGTTTTTATTATTCCTGAATCCAAACTGACTAGGGTTTAATATGTTGTGTGAGACAAGGTAGGAATAGATCCGCCTATGAATTAATTTTTCCAAGATTTTTAGAAAGCAGTGGTAAGTTAGATATTGGTCTATAGTTATTCAAGTCAGCTTGGTCACCTCCTTTGTGGATCGGAGTGGCCCTCGCTATTTTGAGGATTGTTGGGAAGGTAGATGATTCAATGGATTTGTTAAAGAGTGTTGCAATAATTGGTGACAATACTTGAGAAGCTTTTTTGTACATAAAAGCAGGCAAGTTGTTTATGCCTCCTGCCTTGTTTTTAAGGGTGTTTATGATGAGCGTAACTTCTATTAGGTTGGTTGGAGCTAGGAATAGTGTATTTGGGTAGGTACCTATGAGGTAGTCTGATGGACAGGTGTTTGCGCTTAGTATTTTGTTCAATAGATTTTTTCCTATGGTGGAGAAGAAAACACTGAGTCTGTTTTCAGTTTCAGTTGTGTGAGTAGGGTTCATCTGATTTTGTTAGTTTGATTTTTTTGTTTTTGGATAACTTTTTAGTTCCAAGAATTTCAGATAGAATTTTCCAGGCTTTTTTCATATCACCTTTGATGTTATGTAATCTATTTTCATAATACAATTTTTTTTTAATCTTTTTATCAGACGGTAAGTGAGACGAAACTTTAGACTGTTCTCAGTTATTTGCCCCCATTCTTACTGTTTCTCTATTTTGTTTTGTTTTTAATGGATTGAGGACTTGGGATAGCCGGATTATTCGTCTCTTTGCAGTGATCTGTTTATTTTTTTTGGGGCAATGTTTGTTTAAAGGTTTTGGGGCTTTTTTAAAAAAAATTTTTTATATTTTCATTATTTTGAATGGGGCCCCGCTTTAGGGCTTCCCTAATAGGGAAAATGTCAAATTATGACCAAAATTTGCTATACAGCAAGCGGTCTTTCAAATACGGCATCCCCCACCCGGTTTTTTACATTCTCCCTGACCACTTTAAATTTTGTTTTAAAGTTATGCCTTTTTATTGAAATCTGATAATAAAACTTAGTGTACCTGTAACCCCATATTAAATTACCCCCTGTCTGGTGGCAGGTACCCCTTAAAAAAAAAAAGAGTCCTTACTTAGACACCAAACATTAATAAAATCACTCTGGGCACACTAAAGTCTTATTTTTTTCATTTTATAGGGATTTTCATTAAACCCCTAGAAAACATGATATTTTCCCCAAAATTTTTAAAATGAAAACCCCTTACAAGATATAAACATTTACAACACTCGAAAAAAAACTGACGTAAATGAATTTTTTACAAAGCACTGCGTAGGGGGTGTCAGAAGAATTACATTTTTTTCTAACCAACTGGGGATTAAATGAAAAAAAATTCTTTTCGTATCCTCACTCTATATAAGCAAATTTACGACCCCTTTTGGGTTTAGTGCTTTTATTATTAATAAAACAATATAAAAATAATAATATAATAATAAGTGGTCCCCACTTTTCGTAGTTCCGGGAATCGTAAATTCGCCAATCAAGGGGGATTTTTTTAAACATGGACTCGTTTTCATAGGGTTTACTCGGAGTCTAGTTCGTCAGGGGGTACCCCGGCGTGAGCCAGGGGGCAGCCGCTGACATTTTTACCAGTGAGCGAAGGCCCCCTCACGTGCTCCAGCGAAATATTTCATAATACTCCATTTATTTTAGTGCTTGCAAGTACTAAATAAGCTACCATGACTCAAAAGAAAGCTCCTAGTGCCATGCCTGTGGTAAAGATGGTGAGAAATACGACTGAATTTAAGAAAACCATCATTGAACAATATGAAAGTGGTACAAGTGTGCCCGAACTGTCCAGGATGTATAAGAAACCCTACACAACCTTATGTTCCATAGTGGTCAAGAAAAGGGAAATCAAGGATGCTGTTGTTGCAAAGGGAGTAACTATGCTGACAAAAATGAGATCACCAGTACTGGAAGAGGTTGAGAAGTTATTATTGGTGTGGATAAATGAGAAACAATTAGCAGGAGATACTCTTATGACTTCGATTATTTGTGAAAAGGCTAGGCAGTTGCATGAAGATTTGGTAAAGAAATTGCCTGCAAATAGTGGTGAAGTGAGTGAATTTAAGGCCAGCAAAGGCTGGTTTGAGAGATTTAACCCTTTATCGTGTTGGGCCGAAAAAATTCGGTATTGATTACGTGTTTTTGGCGCATGTCATACTTCGCGCCCCGCGCGGCCAGCTTCCCGTTCTTTAGTTCCAACCAATCACAAGCCTTCCCTGAGTCTCTTCAGCTAAGTACAGTTCGCTTCTGCCGCCTTCCCATTGGTTGAGAGATCAAAATATAAACACTAGCGGCTTGGCTTCGAACACACGCGCATTTTTCCCTCCACCCTTGCTAATCTACTCTTGGATTATACATTCTACAATGTCGGTAAGTACTGATTGTTGTGTTTTAGTGCTTACATGAATAGTTTAGGCATATTTTGATATATACCTAAAGTCCATGTGAAGCATAATATGAGTGTAGCATGCAGTTGAAAAAAGTGCAAGCATTTTAGTCCGAATTATTTCGGTATTGCGCGAGTTTCCGGGAATGTCCAATTTTAGTCAAATAAATATTTATAAAAAATTTTCAATTGCATATATGAACTCTGTAGTGGTCTGGATTTATACAGGAGGTTTCTATTGTCCTTCCAGTTCCATGAGAGGCTGTTTTTATGGGGAGCAGTCGACCAGCAGGTCGAGGTATATCTGCGTTTCTGAAGACAGTGACTCGGAACCAGAGGTAGACGAACCAGAATTGCTGGATAGTGGTGATGAATACTTGCCACCGGATGCACAGGATGCAGAGATGTCAACTGATGATGAGGAGGAAGAAAGGGAAGAAAGGCCAGCCAAAAAGCAGAAAGTAATGAGGAAAAAGAAAACTTTAGGATTGAGGAATACCTGGATGAGGAAGAGATCCATGAGAATATTGCTCTTCAGGTTTCATCTGAGTGGACCGTAGATGACATTGAAAATGATCCTTTGCCGGCATATGAACATGAAAAGCCTCTTGCAATTAGGTCTCCATATGAGTATTTTCGTATGTTCGTTACTCCAGCCATGATAGATAACATAGCATATCAAACAAATTTGTATACAAGGCAACAAGACGTAAATAGTACTTTTTCAACAGATTCTGAAGAGATCATGAGGTTCATAGGTATTTTGTTGTTCATGGGTATTAATTCACTACCATCCCTCGAAGACTATTGGAAATCTGCTTTTAGGAGCCAACAGGTTGCAGATAGCATGGCGTCTAAGAGGTTTAGGTACCTTAGAAGTCATATTCATTTCAATGACAACACAAAAAAGGATAATGACAGATTCTACAAAGTAGGCCTCTTTACACTGAACTAACTAATGCTTGCTTGAAAATTCCAGCTACACCCAAGCAATCTATTGATGAAGTCATGGTTGGTTTCAAGGGTAAAACTGCTGGAAACCTAAGGCAGTACATCAAAACAAAACCAGATAAGTGGGGTTTCAAACTTTTTTGTCGTGCAAGTCAAGATGGACTCATACATGATATACTCATGTATCAAGGCACAACAACTTTTGACACACATCCCATACAGCTGCCACAGGAAGAATCTAAACTTCCAATAAGTACAAAGATTGTTCTGGTACTTGCACAAACTATGAACAAGACAAACACATCAGCAATCTATGCTGACAATTTCTTTTCAAGTATGCCTTTGGTCAAGCTACTAAGAGATAAGTATAACTGCAGATACACTGGAACAGTACGTGACAATAGATGTGGTAAGCCACATCTGGTGCCTATCAAACAAATGGAAAAAAAACAGTGTGGTCAGGGGCAATTTTTGCTTCACAACAATGATGGTGTCCTTGTTGTACGATGGAAGGACACCAAAGTTGTGACTTTAGTGACAACTGATATTGGGGTCGAGCCCATGAGTCTTGTTGAGAGATATAACAAGGGTACAAAGAGGAAAGAGAAAATATCGTGCCCTGCAGTCATCAAGAACTATAATGCCAACATGGGAGGTATTGACAAAAGCAACATGTTGGTGCATCTGTACAAAACACCAATGAAATCAAAACGTTGGTACATGCGGCTATTTGCCTATATTATTGATCTTGCTGTTGTGAATGCATGGGTGCTTTATTGCCGTGATTCTCGAGCAATAAAGCAAAAGTGTATGCAACTGAAGTATTTCAGGAATTCTATCTCTGAAATTGCAAGGTCTAAAGGACAAAACCTTAGAGGAGCAGCCTAAGAACAACTCCAAGACCTTCACCAACTAATTCACCATGTACTTCCAATGGTGTTGGCATAGTGAAACCTGGGAGGGGAACACGTACAGAAATGCCTGATGACAGTGTTAGGAAAGACATTACTCTAATGCACTTCCCAATGGCAGGGCAAAGGCCGTTTACTTGCAAGTATTGCAGCACCTCGAAAAAAACGGTAACATCGTCATTCGTCTGTAGTGTATGCAAAGTAAATCTGTGCATAAAGACTGATAGAAATTGTTTCACAGACTTCCATCTTGCCAATAGCAATATAGAATCATTGGTCTTCCAAATGAATCTCAGGAATATAGGGATTGAAACTTGCATCACTTTGCAATTTGGCATTGTTGATATTTGCTTCCTTTTTATATTTTTATAACAATTAAGAAATGTTTTGATACACGTTCCATTTATGTTTTTTATATTGTCTGTTTGTATATTAAATTTAAAAAATTGTTTTGGTGTGTTTTATTAACAATTGCAAGTTTGCAACATAGAATTTTTTAATCACTTTGTCGGGGGCGGCCTAATATTTTCGGTCTTCGGAGATTGGCAATTGCTCGAAAACTAACCATCAGAAATCAATTTATATGGGATCAGTGACCTTGTATTGAGTTACTCTATCCACCATAGGGAGTTCAGTTCGAATTTCAAATTTTCGGACCCCTTGCGCGATGAAGGGTTAAGAACCGTACTGGCATACACAGTGTGGTAAGGCATGGTGAGGCTGCCAGTTCGGACCACAAGGCGGCTGAAAAATATGTGCATGAATTCCAGGAGTACATAGAGGCTGAAGGACTGAAACCTGAACAAGTGTTCAATTGTGACGAAACAGGCCTCTTTTGGAAGAAAATGCCAAAGAGGACCTTCATTAAACAAGAGGAAAAGGCAATGCCAGGACACAAGCCTATGAAAGACAGGCTGATGCTAATGTTCTGTGCTAATGCTAGTGGGGATTTCAAAGTGAAGCCATTACTAATGTACCATTCTGAAAATCCCAGAGTGTTCAGGAAAAACAATGTTATGAAGAGTAAATTGTGTGTGTTTTGGAAATCTAATAGTAAGGCATGGGTCACGAGGGAAATTTTCGTTGAGTGGTTCAATGAAGTGTTTGGCCCTAGTGTGAAGGAGTATCTCCTGGAAAAGAAACTGGATCTCAAGTGCCTGCTAGTAATGGACAATGCACCTGCTCATCCTCAAAACTTGGATGACCTAATTTTCGAGGAGTTTGGGTTCATCACAGTAAAGTTCTTGCCCCCGAATACCACTCCTCTCCTCCAGCCCATGGACCAGCAGGTTATTGCAAACTTTAAAAAACTCTACACAAAAGCAATGTTTCACAGTGCTTGACTGTGACCACAGACACTCACTTGACCCTAAGGGAATTTTGGAGAGAACACTTCAGCATCTTCCACTGCATAACCCTTATAGGTATGGCTTGGGAGGGAGTGACTACCAGGACTTTGAACTCCGCCTGGAGAAAATTGTGGCCATATTGTGTCGACAAGAGGGATTTTGAAGGATTTGGGACTGACCCTAATGAGCCTATGTCTGTTGTAAAATCAATTGTGGCACTGGGGAGTTCCATGGGGTTGGATGTGAGTTTGGAGGATGTGGAAGAATTGGTGGAAGACCACAATGAAGAGCTCACCACTAAGGAGCTGCAAGAGCTTCAGCAGGAAAAGCAACACATCGCAGCTCAGAATGTTGCTGCAGAGGAGGAGGAAGAGAGATGGAAGAAGGTGCCTTCCTCAGAAATTAAAGAGATTTTTAGTATGTGGGGTAAGATGGAAAGCTTTATGGAGAAACATCACCCTAACAAGGTTGTTGCAAGCCAGGTTGGCAACATGTACAGTGACAAAGTCTTGGACCATTTTAGGGAAGTGTTAAAGAGACGCCAGAAACAGAGCTCTCTCCACAGTTATTTTGTGAGACAGGACTCCAGTGACTCTCAAGGTAGTCCTAGTGGCATTAAGAAACAGAGAAGAGAAGCAACCCCAGAAAAGCAAATGGTACCTGAGGTGTTGATGGAAGGGGATTCCCCTTCCAAACTATAAACAATCCACTCTCTCTCCTCCTCCAGTCTCCCATACACTAAGAAGAATCTCCAATAAAGGTAAGTGTTATGCTGTTAATGTTTCATTCATCATTTCCCATTGTATTGCTTATGTACTACATGTATATTTCATGTTAAAAAATTTTTTGTTTTAATACTTCTGGGTGTCAGGAACGGATTAATTGTATTTACATTATTTCTTATGGGGAAAATTGATTCGTAAATCGTAAATTTCGTTTATAGTAATGGCTCCAGGAACGGATTAATTACGAAAAACGAGGGACCACTGTATCTTCATTCACTCTAAAAATGGTGTGTTGCTGTTTGTTTATTCTGTACTAACTTGTACAACTGGTACACAATGTAAGAGTATTTGTATTGTGAGGTAATTATTATTATAATAACAAAAATATTGAGGTAAATGTTTTACAAACTCTTACAAGCATACATGAATGAACTAAAAGTAGACACATATTAATACCCATTTATTTCGCCTGACCAAGTGATCACCCACTACCTGTTCAGTTTGTATTCTTACATTGTCTGAACTCTGTATCCTGTTCTCTCTCTCGTTTACTCCTTCGTTAACTAGTTGGCTCTCATTGACGATGGCATCTAAGCTTAGCTGTGATAAAAAGAGGAGTCGTAAGCCTCTTGCTTTAAGTGCCAAGTTAGAGGATAATGGTGTGCCATTCTGATTTTATTCAATAAACACCCTGCCACTCACCTCTCACATATTAATATTAATATTTTAAGGTAAGTACACCTACCACCCGACTTACGACCAAGTTCGGTTCCGAGAAACCGGTCGTAAGTCGAAATGGACGTAAGTCGAACTTTACTATTGAATATCAACATCACATTTTTGTAATGACTTTATTTTATTGTTTTATTTTGGTATTTCATGTTTTACTTTACTTTTTATGCTGTTAGTATTGTATTTTATACTGTAAATTTTAGGATAAACACTGTGTACAACACAAAAAGTTGTTTATTTCCCAGAAATTTGGCATAAAAAACACGGTCGTAAGTAGAGTGGTCGTAAGTCGAGCAGGTCGTAAGTCAGATGGTAGGTGTAATAGGTGTACTCTGTGTGTATCTTACCTTTTATTGTGTTTTTAATGCCTATTTCTATTGCTAACTTAATATAAGTTAGTGTAAACTTCTCTGGCATTTATTGCATATTTTATATGTGCTCTGATAATAATACTTGTGGAGCTGTGTGGTAGCCGGGCGGAAGGACAACATCACATTTTCTCTGTTCAGCCATCAGAGAAAATGTGTATGAATCTGCATTTGGCCCAGCCACTCCCCCACTCCACTTCTGTTTACAATTTTCGGCATGAATTATTCATTACTTCTCCCTTCGTTTATGATGGCATCTAAAGGTAGTTGCTAGAAACGATTAAATTCAATGAACAACGTAGGTCAATGTTAATAATATGGCTCTGGGCCACAGTGTAGGTACCTGGTAGGTGTAGCCCAGGCAGGCTACACCTACCGGCTACCTACACTGACTTCCTACAAATAAATACTACTCACCTCTCTTCCTATATTTAGACTACACATATTTTAAGGTAAATAATGAGTGTATTGTATGTGTATTTTAACTCTGGGATGTTTTAAATATCGTATATTAAGTATGAGACGGGGAGCCAGGGCTACCTACACCTGGGCTACCTGCACCTGACTTCCTAAAAATAAGTACTACTCATCTATCTCCCTACATTAACCCTTTGAGGGTCGACAGGTCCTCTCAGAGACTCGTTCTCAGGGTTGGCCAAATTTCAAAAAAAAAAAAATTATTTTTTATGAAAAAATATTTTTTTTTTAAATATTATAGGCTAAACAAAAAAATTTTACCATCAATACTTACCAAGATATGGAGGCGTGAAGTTGATGAAAAACGGGGACAATGTGGCAACATCGTGAAGTTGATGAAAAAGGATGAAAAAGGATGGGCTGCCACCAGCCCATCCTCCCCTCTCTTCCCCGGATTCAACCTACCAAGTAGTCTCTCAGGTATGACCAACGATCCAGATACCCTAAAGACATGCATCTCCAACTTAGTTATTGAAAATATGAATCTTCGAGAGACACTAACAAAACAAGACACCAGGATGACACAACTCGAGAACAAAATCCTCAGTCTTGAACAAAAGTTATCAACACCGAATGATAACTGTGACA